>CAODLS011712975.1:0-15288 GCA_948243855.1 Flueggea neowawraea | reverse complement strand
ATCAATTCATTTGAGTATGCATACATTCCATCAATCATACTCATCAAGTGGCCTAAAGATATCACTCTTCATAAGAGGAACAAATCCATCACTCTCACTATCACTCCTCTACAAGATTCATGACATGTCCAATCATGGCATTTATTGTCGTCTTGTTACGGATGATATTTGACCAAGTCAAAACATGCGATTCCTTATGTAGGAGTCGATAGTGAGTTTCAGTAAGATGACTCAAACATCACCACTGTATGAAAGTTACTTGTGACATTGATCCATGAAGTGCTTTCATAGCGGGCCAGTCCAATATATGTTCTCTAACATGTATCTATGTTTTAAGTGATATTTCATATCCATAATCAGTAAAACATGATTATCCACTTAGCAATATACTAATCATTGGTTTGTTATCATTCCTATGATAACAGTCGATTAGGGACATTTTGAATATTATTCCTTTTATCTTATGGTTTTACTATTAAGTCACACTCGATGACATAAGGAAAAATAAACTATTCATGAAAATTTTATTGTCATAAAACAATATAATATTTCATAGATGAAATGAAATGCCTCTTTATTAAATAATCAATGTAATGACAATATATATCAATGATTGGATTACGATACAAAACTAACAGCATCATTAGCTCCAAAATTAATGGCGACAGTAGCCAAGAAAGTAGGAAATGTTGTCAACGCACAAACCTTAAGCTTGTGACGACCAACAAAATACATTACCTCTTGCAGCAGCGCCAACGCCCTTATTTCTGCCTTGGTGTCAAAGCTCGTGTCTGCGACTGCAACGACCTCTGTTCTCTTGCAGATGCAAAGACAAGCTTTGATACCAAGGCAGAAAAAAGGGTGTTGCAGCAGGTAGAGTATTTTGTTGGCCGCCGCGCGAGTTAGGCTTAGGCATTTCCTACCTTCTCGGTTGCTGCAACCATTAATTTTGGAGCTGCTGATGCTATTTTTGGCTCCTTACGTCTCTTGCACAAATTTTGGAGGCACTTTCTTGATCTTCCTTCTTGTATATTTTGTACGCAACTCCCCACTATGACATCACAAGCAGAAAATTTTCTTAGAAAAGAATGTTTCCCCTCACAAAATGATGCCATTGAACAACATATGTATAAACCAATTACTTAAAAAAAGAACAATTGATGATTTTGTGCAAAAGGAAAAAAACAAGAATATATACCCATAACTAGTATTTATGGTATGGGGATGTATGCCATAAGCAATTTGCAAACCCTGAGAATAGAAGTCTTACACGATGAATACAACACTATGAATACAACACTATTTATGGTATGGGGATGTATGCCATAGAATATCACTATTTTTTTTTGGCATCCACATTGGAAATTGATCCTTATCTATCTACAGCTTAAAAAAGTGCAATCTTTTGGCTTCCCCTTTGACATAAACTACAAACGTCCAAGTATCCAAACAATACAGTGAAAAGAGACCACAAAATTTGATTTCACAGTAATTCAAAGTCCAAAATCAATCAGACCCAACAAACTACAATATAAAAAAAAAAGCAATAAATCAAAATAGAAAAAAAATTGGGTAGACATGAAAATTGTGAGAAGAAAAAGAAAACTCACACAAACTTCCCCTTCTGCAGGCTCTGAGGTCACTGTTCTTCCAGGATACTCGAGCGTCCTCTATGGTCAGTACTACCTTTCATAAACATACAAAAAAAACCACAAAAACACAAAAGCTTTTCAGTAACCAATGCCAAGACATGTAAATACAAGAAATGAAGAAAAGAAAGAAACCTTGGTAGAAGACACGACGATAGCCTTTAATGAAACCAATAAGATGATCATCATAAGTATATATATGTATATATATACACACACTATATAAATAATAGTTTTTCAAAAATTCATTTCGCGAAGGTTTGCAACCAAAACATCCAACAGGCACGTAGACTTTAAAATCCTTTTTTAGATTCAAATCGTATTTTTTGAGTCAAAACTCATATAAAATACATGAGACTGAAACAAAAGTGTGTATCCAGCACTAATACAAAGGTGATTTGGACTCCGCCACAATCTACAACAAATCATGTGTTGGATCAGAACACATGGCTACCGACAACCTTAGTAGCTGGGCTTTCTCAAAGTATTGGTATACCAAAGGTCACGTTTTACCCCCGTAACAGAGGAGTCTAATATCAAAATCAAAACATACTAATACATAGTATGAAATCAAAGGCATGCATAACAACATCAAAATCAAAGGAAATATATATAATACATATATATCAGTTCAAAACGTAATCCTGATTAAACATATAACCAGTTTATTATTAGTCAATCCTCAGATTAGTCCAATTGCAAATATGTGTCGTACACAACAAAAACATGTACAGTTTCGAGACACAATCAATGTGTCTGAAGCTGCTATTCACTCACCTGAAAATTCAAGCGCAAAACGTCAACCAAACCCCACTTGTCGGTGACTGGTCTCGCTGACAGGAACAAGAAGTTGAACATGTACAACAAACATATATTAAAATGTGGTACTGTTGCAATATCAAATGCATGCTATGCAAATGGAAATGCAAACTCTCAAGTCACCAAAAATCCATATACGAATGATAATCTATCACTCTGGATCCAAAATTCAAAATCTACGTAAAATTACAGTTTGGTCCCTGACCAATGTAAAATTACGTTCTAGTCTCCGAGACTTGACAAATTTCAAAATAGTCCTCAAATATTTTGGAAATACTAACTAGTTATCCAAGTAGTTAGAATTCCCAAATTAGTCCTTAAATTGTAAAATTACAAGTTGGTCCTCAACTTTTCCAAAATTTACAAATCTAAGCTCCAACTTCCCAAAATTCCAAAATTGTCCAAAATTACAAATTTAGAAATCAACTTCCTAAAATTACAAAACTAGAGAAAAATTTCCAAAAATTACAAAAATATGAAATCTCAATTCAAAAGATAAAAATCAAAACCAATCATCCACAATGGTTAATATCAACCTCAGGAATAAGGATCTATAATCAAATCCGAGAAACAAACTCCACATTTCCTAAAATTAAGCAAAATCTGAACCTAACCCTAACCCATTCAAAACAACATCAAATTTTTTGATTCAAAGCTCAAACCATTTTCCTTTAACCTCAATATATTCTAATCTAACAACCCTTAGCATCCAATAACTCAGAATCACAAGAAAATCCGAACCTTAAGGATTTCAGCTCAAAACAAAGAAATGCTAGATTCAAGAGTAAAATGAATAAATGAAAGGAATGGGGAGTCGATCTTACCTCAACAGATGCCTAGGAGTGATGAAAAAAATGGGAGAACCAATTCAAACAAGTTTGATAGTATTTGGTGGGAGAATGGGTGAGAATTGAATGAAGACGGAAGACGGGTATTTATAACCATTGCGTCAAAACGCTGTGTTTCGCCGAAATTCTCCCAGATAAGGACATCTACGCGCGTTGTACTTTCTACAACATGCGTTGTAAACGTTCAATATGCATACTACCCCAAGCAACGAGCATTGTCGAAACAGACAGAATGCCCATCAAACCCTAATCCAAGACTCTCAAACCCAGAACGATGATCAACGAGCGTAGCACACCATACAACGCGTGTTACACACTTCAACGCGCATAGAACCTTCACTGTGCGCTCAAACGAGGGAGTCTGAATGGTCTTTAAACCCAGCAAGCCATCAACACGGGTAGTAAGTCTACAATGCACGTTTTTAGCCTTCAACTTGCTCTACACATATAAAAACTCAAATTCTAAGGCAATCCTAAATTAGAATCATCTACACCATCATCCCCGAGATCAACCAAACACCTAAACTCAACAGAGTAGTGTACGAACTAACTTCGGACATCCCGTTTCACTAAAGAATCAAACGTAATGCTACAGGACTCCTATCGAAACAAATGGGGTATTAGACTATTACTCTTGTCTCAAAATTCAAAATCTACATAAAATTACAATTTAGTCCCCAACCGATGTAAAATTATGTTTTAACCCCCAAACTTTTAAAAATTTACAAATTAGACCTCAAGGTATTATTAAATTATCAAATAATCCTCCAAATAGTTAGAATTTCCAAATTAGTCTTCTAACTCTCAGAAATTATAAATTAGTCCCTAACATGCCAAATATCTGATTTGATCCTCAAATGATTCATAATTATATAAAATTATACTTCAGTCCTTTCGACAAAAAAACTACACCAAAATGTCCCAAATCTCAAATCGATCAAAACCCGAGATTCTAATCCACCCACATTGACTCAAATCATGTCCCTAAACATGAATCAATTAATAATCTTACCAAAATAACTCAAAATCATCACAACATCTCACAATCTCGGCGAAAACCTTAACCAACACAAAAACTCAATAAATTCTTCAAAATCGGGCCTAATTTAGGTTCCTCTAACCTTAATCCATCATAATATAAGATCCTACAACTCTCATTTAGACAGAATCAAGAAAATTTGAACCTAACCTTCAAAATCATCCAAAAGCCCAAATCTAATATTCAAACATGAAAATGATTAAATGGAGAGATTAGAAACGTGTTCTTACCTCAAGAGATGATAAGGAATCAAAGAGGAGCAATGGAGGAGAGATTGGAACGAGTTTGGAGCTGATTTGAGTGAAAAATGGGAAGAGAGGCCAAAAGGAATCAGGTTTGGGGTTTTAAAACGATTCTGCAAAGGACGAGACGCACGTGTCTCCTCTGAGAAGCACGTGTCTTCCCCTGAGACCCACGTGTCGCACCAAACTACAATTTTTCTTTACGAACGACAACATGCCAAACGACACGTAGTGGGGCTGACCAATGAAACGCGTGTTTCAGCCATCACACGCTCGTTTCATGGCTGATTTTCACCAACATCATTTCTTCCTTTCTTCCATTCAATTCAAATGAATTCAATCGACATTTAAAGATTTAAACACTCAAAAACATCATCAAACACCCAATTATCATCTTGAACATCCAAAGATCGATCGAATTTGATTGGAATGCTACAGATAAATCTAGTTGGAACGAGTAGGGTATTACAGTCCTGGTACCCCTAGCACCACCACAGACCCATTTTTTCCACTGAGGTTGGAGCTTCGTACGCCGGTAAGTCCTTGCACTAACTCCACCCCATTCGATTCCTAACTCCATCACTGTCACTTTACGCATGCTTTTAACAACAAGCAAATATAATTTGTATAATATATTTGAGAATGATTTTACAACACGTTGTTAATTATAAAAAAATGATTTTTTTGTTACATTTTAATTAGGAAAAAAAGAAAAATCTCATAAACGTATCAGATTGCATATCATGCTGACACAATATTAAGCAATGTCATTAGATACATTTTAGAACCGTATTTAAATTCATTGTCAAGCATAAAAAAAACATATTATTGATAATGAAACGGTCTAATTGAAATCTCTACAGATACAATTAATTCACACAAGAGGTCTTTGTTGCTTCAACTCATATCATTGAAGCAATTGGCATTTGATGTTGATCAGGAGAAGGAGGTTTTCTCTGGAAGCTTTGGCTCTGATCCACGAATGGTGTTACCAAAATTGATAGATGGTCGAGTACTATCTGCGATTGGCAATTCAAGGTTTGTATTAATTTTCTCGTCGGTTGGTGATGTGTTTGAACCTATAGGGTCCTTGCTTTTACCCCAAATCACTGTGTAAAGCCCTAGAACTATGACAATGGCTCCAATTATGCTGCAAAAATTAACAAAAGAAAGTCACAAACATGTTAAATTAACAAGTAATAATCATCTTTTTGATAAATCGTATTATTTATTTCTATTGAGAATTGAACTTTAAACTCTTTACTCTAATATTAGTGATGTAATGATCATCTTATAATATATGGCTTCGCTAGACGATAATGGAGCATTAAGTATGCCTGAAAAAATAACTATATTTTATAAACATATGAGGCCTTCCTAGATGGACTTGCTCGGATACAATAATTGCTCCAAGGGCAGCAGTGATTATCATGCATAGAGGACTAAAGGCAGTAACGAAAACTGGGCATCGTTCCTCAATCACCATGCCTTGCACATAATATGCAATTCCAGAGCAAACAGTTCCCTGTAATAATTTTAAGAAATAATTATTGTCCGGTCGATGTGTATAATTAATTAATCAATTATCTCTAAAGTGTTCATTATAATTTATTAGTTTCTTACAGAGTAGACAGCTGCAAGAAGCCTGGAATCAAAACAAATTTTCCAAATGCTCATGTCACGTTCCATTATTAGTGAAACTATTGAACCTTCAACCGTTCCAGTTAGACATATTAATGCTGTGAGAGAGAGCTCTGCTGGGTACTTCTTCAGGGTAAATGACTACAAAATATTCAAGAAATTCAATTTAGTTTTAGTAATTAAAAAAATAATTTATTAAATAGCATATATATACACTTTTTTTATGAGTTATTGTATTTATTCTTAATGAAAATTGAATTCAAAACTTCTTAGTCCTGTAGTTGGTTCCATACCAATAAGTTACAAATTTATTAATCAGAACATATATACTTACTTGAAGGATGAAGAAACCAGCCCAACCACAGTAACTGGCTAGGAGCATGAGAGTTCCAGTGACCCAATGTTGGTCAGTGGACTCACTGCTGGTTCCATGGTGGGTTGTTCCATGTGGTTTAATGAACTCGAAGATGGGACCTTTATACAAAGCCATGAACATTGCCCCTGTCACCGTAACGGCCGTCCCAACCACCTTCGCCACACTATGTATGTTCTTAAAGTTGACAGACTCCAACCTAATATAACATCATTGCAGTTATTCATAATTAATTTCTTGTAAGTCATTTATTTAATTTTACAAAATGGAACTCTCAATCCTTTAATGTTAGAAATTAATTCTAGTACAAATAAGTTACAAATCTATTGGAAATTATAAATTTTATATAATTTATTTTTCAAAAACAAGAGATGGCAATTAATCTTATTAATTTGAGATATATGGGTTGTGACTGCCACTCATGTTAATGTAAGTGGTCTAATTAATGAAGTTTGCTTCCTTAATACATCATGATGTTAAACTTTTTTGAGTTATATTCACCTGAAAATAATGGTCATTATAAAGGTAATGGCTGGGAGGACATTGACAGCAGCAGATGCAAATGTTGCTGAGGTGTACTTCAATCCCAGGTAGTAAAGATTCTGATCAAGCACTGGCCTTATTTTCCAACATACTTAAATTTATTAGACTTTCACTATCAAAGAAATTAAGTAACATTTTTTTTTAATATGTACAACATATGAAGTAATAAATTTAATAAATCTAAATATCATTTACCAAGCATTAATTGGTCATTGCCAACGGATAAAACTTTAATTTTTTATCAATCATACTTTTTAGTTGAAATCGATTAAGTTCAAAATCAGTGTACTAACTATTGAATCAACAATTATTAAGTATAGGTGAAGAAGTTGGTCTTCGGACTACAACTAAAATTAATATTTTTTATTTTTTTTTAATTTTATGCACTGTTACTTTCCCTTTTAAAAAGAAAAAAAATTCTTTATCAGCGTATTACATGCACCGCCTGTGATGTTCTTGACAGGATGAATTGAACTAGCTAGGAAAAAAACCTATATCAATTATGCAACATAATTTTTGTTAAAGTCGGTTAATTAAATTCTAGGCAAAAAAAAAGGCTGCTCAATGATGATAGTGGAGGCTCCAATATTAATATAAAAAGAATTGTGCATCAACATCATTAATCAAGCACATAAATTAGGCCACAAGACAGGGAGTTGGGAAGATTACTCCAGAAAGCCAAGCACCATTATTTGTAGGAAGATCCGAAGTGTCATCTTTGGCTTTATTTTCCTGTCAACAACATTTCAAATTAATTATTAGCGAAGCAAGCATCACATAAATCAAGTGCACCAAACTGATTGAAGTGCTTAATTTCAATTCACGCACGACTCAAAGATAATGTAAGACGATACATATAACTAGGTTTCACCATGGACCGACCTATATCTATACGTATATATATATATATATATGTTTTTGCATCGCCACAATGCCATAAAATAAAAAAATGGCCATGCAATATATATATAGCAATATCAAAATTTAGCTATAAAAGAAAATTTAACTTACTCAAACAACTATACCAAAAAAATCTAATAGATTTGAAGTCCATTCATATCGAAAATAACATACCTTTCAAGGACAAGAGCGAAAGGTGCAATCACAAGAGTGGCAACAACATGGCGATAAACTGCTAATATGTAATGATTCATGCCATGCTTTAGAGAAACCATGGTGACGATGTACATTCCTGAATAACAAACTGAAGGGAGACCATAGCCAAGTACGGTTTTAATCTATAAAAAGCTTGAGATAACATCACACATAAGCTTTGGTCTCCCATAATAATTTCTCTTCAAACCAAAAAACACACACTCACACAACGTATCAGTTTGTTGATTCTATGTGTGGCTTGCCTAAACTAAAAGAGTAGGCCCTTTTATAGTGTTGGAAAAAATAGCAAAAATAAAGTGGGTCCAATTTAATTTTATACTGTACAACTTAAACAACTATAGCATAAAATGTAATTCTGAAGAAAAGAAAAAGGGATCCTATTGCATAAATGTTCTACGACGCGAGAGCGACCTACTCTAATCCAAAATGAGATTCTTTTTATCAACACTCATATTCCAAGCACCTAGAATCCTCACTTTATTGTGATAGAATCCAAATGAACTAAAAAAGAGAGAAAACTTATCAAAAAATTAGGCAAAAATAAATAAAAAAGAGAGAAGAGTTGTGGATTTTACAAAATAATGACTTCCTTTTTTAATGCTTTAAGAGAGGTGGGGATGAATTGCATTGACCACCAAATGAAAGGAAGGCTCAGTGCTGGACAATGATTCATGCAAAAGTTTTTGTGGTGTGATGTAAAGCACAGGGCTCATATATGGGTGCTTTGGAGAGTGGATTCCATTTCTAAAGATGTTTTTGATTGATTCAACCTAACATCTCATTCGAATATTAGATTCTGACTATGTCTAATTTTGGCATTAATCCTAGTAAAATCCACTCCCAACTAATGTGGTTAATATTTATAGTTGGTTGAAAATTGTTTAGGCAACTAGAATGGCTTACTTGGAAGTAATTATGTGCTACTTAAACTCTTTGACTAATAAAGTTTCATATATATGATGATGAATCATCTTAATTAATAAATTTTATTATAGTCTTTTTCAACTTGTTTGATTATTATTTTTTAAATGTAGAGGACTCCTCATGTTTAACATATATAGTGCAGTTGAAAATTGTTAAGGCAACTAAAAAGGAAAATATGGATAAGTATCTCATCACTTTGGCCAACTGCTTAAATAAATAAAAATATTGTTTATATATCTTATAGAAATTAACTTTAATATTATAATGAGAAAATAAGAAGCCTAACAATTTATTTTCTAATTAATAATATTCATTTTCAACCAACTGGGATCATAAGTGGGAATCCACGCTGAATTTTACTATTATTCAGTAACAAAGTTAGGACAATTTTTTGTTCTGCAAAAAAGCGAAAGATTTAAGATCGCAAGAATAATAGAATAGAATTGGAAAAGATGAGAAAATTAAAGTTGTCGATACTAATGTTAAAACATAATTCATTTGTAGATCAAAAAGATTGAAGTCAAGTAAAAAAACTAGAATAATTCTTTTTCCTGCAAAAAGTGAACAATCTTAGATCACAATCATAATAGAATATAATTAAACAAAATGGAAGAATTGAAATTAGCAATGCTAACGCTAAAACATACTTTATTTGTAACTCAAAAAATCGAAGTCAAGTAAGAAAGCTTAAACAATCATTTTTCTGCAAAAAAGTGAAAGATCTAATATCGTAAGCATAATAGAATGAAATTAAACAAAATGAGAAAATTGAAGTTGTCAACGCTAATGCTAAAACATTTTTCATTTGTAGTTAAAAAGATCGAAGTTAAGTAAGAAAAGTAGAACATTGTTTTTCCCGCAAAAACTTAATGATCCTAAATTGCAAACAAAATAGAATGTAATTGGACAAGATGGGCTATCCAAGTGAAAAAATAATATGTTTACTCAGGCTCTTTGTTTTTCTCCAATATACGAAGATTACATCACCAGTTTATTAGGAGAAAAAACACAAAATGATGAAATTTGTAATTTATTTTGATATTAAATATGTGTTTTTCATTATGTAATGTGAGTTTGGACTGCAAAATTTATTGATCCGTATTGTTTACTATATATTGTGACTATGGATTGGGAACTTTGTGATGTAGTTTGATAATATCATGCTTTTTCTGAGTATTTCTAGACCATGTTTTGATTATAAGCAGTTGTAGCTATGATGTATTTTAAGTGTAGGTTCTATTTATGATGTATTTGCAATTTTTTTGTTGGATATCTCAAAATCGTAAAAACTAACTGCATTTATCCGCAATCACATCGAACTGCATGACGCAATTAATGTGGTTTGTGATTTGATTGCAGATGATTAATCATCTATCCGCATATTTGCGGTTAAATTAGGCTGAGATGTTTAAATTCTCTTAAATCTAACCATGCTAGTTCTATCCTATTTTTCCTTAGTTTTTTTTAATCTTTTTAATATCAATCATTCTTCTTTAAACCTTGCTCTAATTACTACGTATAGAATATAACAATATTATATATTTTCATTTTTTCTTAATTTTGGAATCATCATCACTATAATTGTGAAGATAATTAAAGAAGGAAGCAACAAGATAATGTGGAGGGAAGAAATGCTTGGTGCTTTCGTATTTGGACTCCAATGAAAGAAAACAGGCTGGTTTGTGTATTCCCACCATCAAAATGGGTATTACTCATAAGATGGATGGAAGGAATCAATCGCTTGCTAGGAATGCATTTACATATTCAAACATTATTTTTTTTTTTGGTTGAAAAATATACTGAGTCATTATACAAAGTTGTGGTCCTGAGTTTTTACCCTCAAAAAATTAATTTTGTCAGTTTAATAAATCTCTTCACTTTTCTTTTCTTTTGACCTGTACTTATTATTATTCACATTGATCATGTTTTACTCATAAACAACGCGTACTAATTTATATTGTTAATATTTTATACTCCTTTTGTCTCATAATAATAGACACTAATAATTTTTTATGAGAATTAAAAAATGGTCATTTTGGTAGTTAAACTCGTTTTTTTATTTATACCCTTTGAAAAAATATGTTGGTAATTTAATAAATTAGTTAAAAAAGAGATTAAATAAAGGCAACATTATAATTGTGCTAATAATAAATGTAATAAAAAAGTGTGCCTATATATATTTTAATACATCTAAATGGAAAGTGTATCTATATTTTAGGATATCCAAATAGAAAGTGTGTCTATATAAGACAGAGTGAGTAGTTTTTAATTTTAGACTTTCAAGAAAATATTGTCGCTCAATCATGCATGGGAATCGATATTTTAAACAAAAGGACAATCGGAATTCATGCATCATAATTTTTTAATAAGTATTTAACAGGATATTCAAACCTTGAGTTCGTCGATCAAAAATATCTCACATTATTAGTAATCGGGTTTCAATAATATTAATTGCTCAATCATGAGTGTTTCCTCATCCAATTTAGAAAGAAAAAATGTTATCAGTTCAGTCAAGTTACTCAATAATTGAGTCTTTTTTGTAATGCATGCAGAAATTAAGAAAAACATTTTGTTGCTTATTATCACATAATATATGATTGATTGCCAATTAATACGTATTATTATGCTAATTAGCCCTATTATAAGCTAGGCTATACATCCATTTTCTTTTCTTATAAAAAGAAAACAAAAACATGTGTGGGAAATGCTGTCATATAATGCGTACTTTGCTTTGGAATCCTTGCCGTTGAGTAATTGCATGAGAATATATAAATATATAGCATAATCATCCAATCTTTTGTTTCAACTTGTGCAAAATTTGAAGATTATATTTCCTTTTAAACGATGCGTAACGAAATACAATTAAAGGTAAAGAATATGAATATTATTCCTCCACTCAAATAAATTATGTTGTGTTCAGATCAGACTTTAGACTTTATAATTATGTGTCTAAACGCAATCACATCACCAAGCCAAAATTTGTTAAGGAAGAAAAAGTTGGGGAATCGACACGTTGAGTATACTGTATATTAACTCTAAAATTTAACTTTATTAACAACCATCCAATTATCAGAATTATGGACATCCATAATTCCGTTTGTTAAACATATTTATGTAAAAATGAAATAATTGAATTGATTTGAATGGTTAAATCTCATAAAATTTTGATTGCCCAAAATTACTACTTAAATACTTATGAATTTCTAAATTTGCTCCGTCTGCAGTTAAAGTGACATTTTACAAACATATGGTCTGTAAATATTATAGCCATACTCTCTAGAATTTAAAGTTACTTTTTACAAACACGGCATCTATAAATACTTTTTTTTTTTAAAACGATCTCACATAGAAATACCCTCTATCAATACTTAATAGGCCCACTTTAACATTTATTTTACTCATTTGAAAAATTAATTACAAATATGAGAGACTATTGATTTTTTCGCATATCATTTGTAATCCTTTCTCACTTCACACGTCGCTTCCTGTTTTCCTTACATCAGCGACAAAAATTCTTTTTATTCTTTTTTATTTTTTTAATTTTAATCCCTGTTATTTATTTATTTTTTTCAGTTTAGACCTTTTCAACTTTTTTTTTGAACTGAGTCCTTTTCAACTTTGTTTAGAATACTTTTTTTAAACTAAAATATCAACTTGAAATAAACTTTTCTTTATTTATTTTTAATTTTTTAGATTATTTTTTTCAACTTAAATATCAACTTAAAATAAAACTTTCTTCATTTTAGTCATTTTAAACTTTTTTTTTATAACTTTTTTATCTAACTTGCATATCAACTTAAAATAAATCCTTTGAAAAACTAAATGTAACAATGTCTATAAATATCAACTTAATATCGACTTAAAATAAACCTTTGCATAAAGTTTTTCAAAAAACTTCTTCAAAATATACTTAATAAACTTTTAGGCAACTAAAAAACAACCCTAAAAAATCTTAAATAAACATTTTTCCAAAACTTTTTAACAACAACTTTACATAAACTTCTAATAAACCTTCAAAAATTAAAACTAAGATACTTGCATTACTGTTAAATGCAACTTAGGCATGTACTTTGCTTCTTTTGGCATTGCCTCTCTCGTGTCAATTTCTTAATGTACAAAACGAGCATGTCTCCGCCAAACCAAATCAAATCAACGAAAATGAAACCGAGAGAGCTAATAAGCCATTTTGAATTTTGAGTTCATACTTTAAATAAACTTTTTCAAAAAATTTAAACAAAAATACGGACTAATTTTGAATATGAACCGATTTTAAAATTTTAAAAAATATTTTTTCAAAGCTAAGGACTGCAAAACCTAAAATTAACCTAAAAATAAGAGCAGCTCCGCCACCAACAAAATCGAAGCCAGATTTGGCCACACCCAAATTCGCCGAAAGCAGCAGACGCAGAGCAAGGAACAAACATCGCGACAGAAGAGGTCGGCAAGGTGAAGAAGAAAGGCAAGCCGCGACGACTCCGAGCATGAAAGAGAGAGATCACAAACGCCGAGGAGGAGAGAGAAAGAAAGAATCCCTTAGTCAGACGGAGGCGGAGAGGAGCCGGAGATGGAGTAGGGAAAAGGAGGAGGAGCGGACAAAAAACTGATGAGTTGAGACGAGCGAGAGGACAAAGGGGACGGAGAGGAGGGAGAGGAGGCAGCGGCGAAGAGGAGGATGAGACAGGGAGAGAGATAGATAGGAAGAAAGCCAAGGAAATATGACCAAATGAGACAAAGAAAGGAGAGCAGAATGAGTGAATGAGAGAGAGAGAGGAGTACAAAGAGGAAAAATGGGTAGAAAAAAGTGAAATGACTAAACGAGACATAAAAGAGAGAGTAGAAAGATGTGCTTCGTAAAATTAAGAAATAGATCCGTCTAAATAGTAAAATATAATCCAAAAATTAAGAAAAAATGTCCACCCCGTCTCTTTAAAAGAAAAATTGAAGATAATGGTGCATAGAGTAATTATCCCAAAAAAATTAATGTAAAAAATAACTGTTAAACTCAATGTTTTGAATTTTGGTGGGCAAAATGCCATATGCTTTTCACTGACAGTAACGAGAAAAATAAGATTGTAAACTACTCTAGTTTTTGTTACCATTTTTTATCTCACTATAACAATCAAACTCTTCAAAAAATTTTTGGAAACGTTTAATTGAATTACAAAGTTCTTCTTCTCTCATCTTTGAAAAGGAAGGCTAGGGTAGGGGGGGACAGTCTCGTTCCATAGTTGCCCCCCAGAAACAGGGTTTAGGAATTGTCCACCTAAGCGCCCTGAAGAGCAGTGGCTCAGTTGCAGTGCACCAACTAAGAAATACACTAAATGTATCAAAACTCAATCGGAAAAGAAAACAAAAAAGAGCAAGCGCCATGTGTTAGTGTAAATTATTTGAGTAAAAGTTTACGTAGAATTCAAAAGCATAAAAAAAAGTAAATTTTGAAGTAGCTCATTGGAACTGTAATCAATTCTAGCGTTAAAAAGTTGTGAGTTTGATTCTTGATAAAAAACAAACTCAATGTCGATAACTTGGAGGTGTAATTGAGCTAAGACAAATTTTGGAGTATTTAGACTTGACTTTTATAAAAAAATCTCAAGGTCGAACTTAAGTTCAAGCTTTGCTCTATTTATGTTTTATTTTCAAATTTGGTTTATTTCAAAATTAAAATTTGACCATTCGAATTTTTATACTCGTTTATAACTCATTTAACTGTAAAAAAAGTTAAATTCATTTAATAAGTGAATTTTCAAAATTTTAAGAGTTTGTTTATTTCAAATAAGTGAATTTTCAAAATTTTAAGAGTTAGTTTATTTCAAAATTTTAAGAGTTTGGTTTATTTCAAATAAGCTTTGCTCTATGTATGTATGTTTGTGTGTGTAGACGTGTAAAAATCAAACCGAAACCGGTAAACCGAATCGGAACTGGACCGGTCAAAACCGAAATCGAATCGAAACCGGAACCGGCCGACCAAAACCGACGGTTTACGGTTTAGGTTCCGGTTTTTCGTTTTAAAAACAATCAAACCGTCGGTTTAACCGGCGGTTCACTGAATCGTTGAAACCGCCGGTTCTAACCGTTGGAACCGGCGGTTCCGACG
>CAODLS011712949.1:0-22776 GCA_948243855.1 Flueggea neowawraea | reverse complement strand
GTAATCAACCTTGTTGGCTTTAGAGGTATAAGCCGTAATCAACCTTGTTGGCTTTAGAGGTATGAGCCGTAATCAACCTTGTTGGCCTTAGAAGGGTAAGTCGTAATCAACCTTGTTGGTTTTAGAGGTTTGAGCCGCAATAAACCTTTGTTAGATTGAGCCGGAATCAATCTTCATTAGTGGAAAGGCTAAGTGAGACTTAGGTAATGGATGTAGGCATGGTTGGTTGAACCAATATAAAAATTGCGGTGTTATTTTCTCTCTTCACTCCAATTCGCTTTCGCTCTACAAACTCAACCAAGACATCCCAAAAAATTCTCCAACAAACATAACCACATTCAGACGTTGGTAGCCATCTTTGAACCAAAAATTAGTGGTGAGAGGGCAGATAAAGTGATTAGAGCTATGGGATTTCCTTTTTCTCACATAATTGAAGCGGAAGGTTTTAGCCGTAGAATCTGGATTATTTGGACCGAAGACATTAAAGTGGATGTTTTGGAGAATTTTCGTTAATTTATTCATGTCAGAGTCACAAACGGCCTACAACAATCTTTCCTTGTTACTGCCATTTATGCTTTTCCTCGAAGTGTGCCAAGAAGGAAACTTTAGACTGAGCTTTTACGCCTTGAGCAGAGTAGTGGTGATACCCCTGGTGTTTTGCTGGCGACTTCAATGCTAGACTTTCCACTAATGACAGGTTGGGAGGGACGCCAATTGGAGCTGGCTCTTGTAAACATTTTATTCAGTGGTCACAAAATAGCAATATGATGGGAATGGTTTGGCAAGGACCATGGTTTACCTCGTCTAGGGGTAAGCTTCAAGAACGTATCGATTTATACTTTGTTAATAATACATGGTTAGATTCATTCCCTAATAGTGTCCTACTTCACCTTCCTAAACTACATTCAGACCACCGCCCTCTTCTGATTAGCAATGAGAATACTACGACTACTTATGGTCCGAGGCCTTTTCGGTTCTTAAACCATTGGGTTACACATCCTAGTTTCAAAGATATGTTGAGTAGTTGCTAGAGGGATGATACTAATTATCTGGATAATATAAAGAGCTTCAAGGAATAATGCGGTAGACAGAATAAGAATTGTTTTGGTTTCATTAACTATCGCAAGCAGAAGCTTACAAACCGCGTCAGAGGTATCCAAAAAACTCTTGAAACTCGTTACTCTGACCACCTGGCTAATTTAGAAACGTCTCTTATTGGAGAGTTAGAGTTGGTTCTTGCACAAGAAGAATTGCTTTGGCAACAAAAGTCTAGAACATAATGGATACACCTGGGGATAAGAATACAAAATTCTTCCACAATAGAGTCACGGCGCGGCAGAACAAAAATATGATTGATATGCTCAAGTTGGATTGTAGTAATTGGTGCTATGATCAATATACTCTAAGGAAAGGGGCTCTTGATTTTTTCACTGATCTTTTCTCCAAAGAGGTAATTCAGCTCCCAAACTTCAATGTAAAAGGGGATTTCCCTCATATTGATGCCACTGAAATGGAGAGACTAGATGAGCCCATTTCGGAGGAAGAGGTAAAGCAAGCTATTTTTGAAATGGGTCCGAATAAAGCAGATGGGGAAGATGGATTAAATGATTTTTTTCTTCCAAAATCAATGGGACATAATAGGGAAATCCATTACGGCTTTTGTTAAAGAAGCGTTCCACAATGGCTATTTTCTTGAGCAACTGAATTCTACTTTGTTGGTCTTGATTCCTAAGATTGAGGGACCGGAGAATTTCACCCAATTCCGCCTCATTAGTCTCTGCAATGTGATCTATAAAACCATCATGAAGGTGCTTGCGAACAGAATGAAGAAAGTTCTTCCTGATCTTATTGGTGAGAGTCAATCTAGTTTTATTCCAAATAGAAATATTACTGACAATATTATTTTGACGCAAGAAGTAGTTCACTCCATGCGTAAGAAAGATGGGAGGAAAACTATGGCTCTTAAATTGATCTGTTGATGGCTTATGATAGACTCCTGTGGGAACTCATTGAGGATACACTCAAAGAAGCGAATTTCCCTTGGAAGTTTATTAGTTTAATCATGTTTTGCATTATCTCTATTTCGATGCAGGTACTTTGGAATGGAATCCCAATGGAAAAATTTTGGCCACCAAGAGGAATTACACAGGGAGATCCGATATCTCCTTACATTTTTGTGCTTTGTATTGAGAGGCTTGCCCACTCCATTTTAAAGCATAATAGAATCCATTATCGGGATCATATGCGTCTTGGTAGGGGTGGACCACCTCTATATTACTTATTCTTTGCTGACGATTTGCTATTGTTTGCAAAAGCAGATAGAATCATGACCCAATTGATTAACATGATTCTCCACCATTTTTGCGAAACGTCAGGCCAAGCAGTGAGCAAGAACAAGTCTTTGATTTTTTTTCTCCAAAAACATACAAATCCGTGAGGCCAGACTCCTGAGTGCTATTTTGGGTATCCCGTTGAGAGAAGAGCCTGGGAGATACTTGGGTGTACCTATCCTTCATTGGCGAGTCAACAAGCAAACCTATCAAGAGATTGCTGATAAAGTGCTCAAAAGACTTTCGACCTGGAATGCCAAAGTTTATCAATGGTTGGTCGTACTACTCTTATGCATTATGTCCTTCTGACTATTCCTCTTTTTACTATGCAGACTTCATATATCCCCAAGACAACTCTCTCCCAGATTGAAAGTACATGTCGCAGATTCCTATGGGGTGCGGAATAGGGAAAGAAGAAACCAAGTTTGGTTAGCTGGGACGATATTTGCCAACCTAAAGAACATGGTGGTCTTGACATGAGAAAGTTACATGATTATAATACAACATTTCTATTGAAATTATGTTGGCGGGTCTTTTCTAAACAAGAGGCATTATGGATGAAGGTTCTCAGAACGAAATACTTGCGTAACACACTGCAATGCATAATCCCGCATACTCCTAAAGAAGCGTCCCATTGATGACGTAGTATGAGTAAAGCATGGGCCCAGATGTTGAAAGAAGTTAGATGGGCTATTGCTAATGGGTCTATGGTGCTATTTTGAAAAGATATTTGGATAGGAAACCAACCTTTGAAAGAAGTCGCTACTGCCGCGATTAATGAGAAGGAACTTAACAAATGTGTCAAGGATTATGTCACACAGGACGGTAAGTGGGATTGGGAATCTTTGTGTCAACTGCTTCCTAATTCCATCTTATTATTGATTGCAGGTGTTAAGGTGCCGGAACCAGTAGCTGATGAGGATCAATTTTACCGGGGTCTCTCGAGCTCGGGAAATTTCACTGTCAAGTCAGCCCACGATCTTCTTTTGTAACAACAAATGGAGCGAGCAAGAGATAAAATGGAACTTAGTCTGGAAATTACAAGTGCCTCAGAGAATTAAAAACTTTCTTTGGCTGCTTCTAAAAGAGGCTTTATTAACAAACCAACGAAGGGTACGTTGTCGAATGGCTAATGATCCTTCTTGTGATGTTTGTCTGGGTGTAGAAGAGTCTTGGTCTCATGTAGTTAGAGACTGCCTTGAAGCTAGATTGATTTGGATGGAACTCAGGTGGAAATGCATCTGAAGATTTCTTTACTAAAAAACCTTGCTGAGAAAAAACTTACAACTGATGCAGTCCCTTGGAATGTGCTTTTCGGTGTTACCTGCTGGATGCTATGGAAACGGAGGAATGAAAGAATTTTCTCCACTAGGTTACCTTATAGACGGGGGAGCTACATCCGACAGATTTCAGAACAGTATTTTCGAATTCTCAAAGTGCTGGCTACCACAACGAACTTGCAGATTGGATCGAGATGGATTCACTGGTCTCCTCCTAGCGGTTAGATTGTGAAGCTAAATACCAATGGGGCTCTCTCTAAAAACAGGGTCATAGCCTCAGGCGGAGGTGTAATCAGAGACATTGGATGGTGGGTTTTGTTATGAACATGGGGAGTTGCCCAGTGCTTAATGCTGAACTCTCTGCTATTCATAAGGGGCTAGAAATGTGCTGGGATATGGGCTGGCGAGATGTTCAAGTGGCGACTGATAGTTTGCTTACAGTACAGCTAATCAAGAAGAGTCATACCCCGATCAACAATCAATGGGCGCTGGTTCAAGGTATCAAGAATACTTTAACAAGACAATGAAGAGTCTTTCTCTCTCACATATATAGAGAAGGAAACCAAGTAGCCGATAGATTATCTAAAATGGGAATAGATTTCACTATTGGCTTTTATGTATTGTGTGATCCTCCTAGTTCAGTCTTAGATCTTGTCTAGAATGATGCTATAGGTGTTATGTATGAAAGACCTTGATTTGTACACTGTTTTGATTTGGTAATAAAAGATTTTTGCCACTTATTGTTCTGATTTTGCCTAGCTAGGTCGAGAGTAAGGAGTGTTATTTGTTCGAGAAGTTAGCCTAACTAAATTGATAGATGAATGGGTGACCCTATCTGATAAAAAAAAATTCTCTTGGTTTTATTGTATAAGCTTTCACATTTGACATCACGAATATATTATGACTTTCAAAAAATATATTAATCTTTTTATTTTTTTATCATGTAATTTTTTGAATTTATTAAATCAATGCATCAAAATTAAACATCATTTTTGCGTAACGACTATTATGGAAGGACAAACATGCATAACATTTGTCTTAAAAATTTTAATTTAACAAATAGTGCATTGTATTTCTTAAAAAATGAGACATTTTTTCTACTTTGTCATTATAATTTATTCCGCAACAAAATCTGCAAGTTACCATTTTAATATACAATAAACAAATTATTACATGGACATTTTAGTTTTTACATATATTATGATTTAAAAAACGTATCATTTTTCAAATTTTTTATTTACTACCAGCTACTAATCTACAATTATTTTTACTTAATTTACTAAATAGAACACGAATTTTCTGAATTAACCTAAGGATTTTATAATTATTATACTTCATTAGAAAATAAAAAGAAAACATTTATAAAAGTTGAAGAAGTTAGCCTATGAGACTTTTCTTTTTTTTGTCGAAGTCGATAAGACTTGACTATAGTTTTTTGTAAATATATATTTATGTGTTTTTAATAATTAAAATTTATTTAAACTTAATATAACGACTTAAATTATATTATTTATTAATACAATTTAAATTATTAAATTAATTTTAAATAATTTAAATAGATGTTTATTATTAAAAATATGTAAAACACAAAAAGCAGCATAGCTGATGACAGCATATGGTGGTGTAGGCGGAGTCACAAGCCCATTAGTCTAAAATAATTCTAAATATAAAATATAAATAATTTTTTTTATCAATGTAATATAATAAATAAAAATTTAAATGTAAATTATTATTACAGTACATATATAAAACCCCCAACGGCCCAGCCCTACGAAACCAACTTGCACATTATTATAGAACCAGAGAAACCTTAATTTTGAGGGACATAGATCCCATAATCTTCCCTTTCGTCTCAATGGAACCCGTCCTCCCTTAAAGCCGCCACCTTTACAACCCCAACACTACCAAACACTAACCCTTTTCTCGGTTTTCTCGATTCTTGTCAATTTTCTAACAAATGCGTATCTCGCTCTATAGATTGAAAGACAAGATAGAGGAGAGGGGACTTGGGCAACTATAAGATGAGCGGCGGCGGTGGTAGGGATGGGGCAGCTAGGGTTCCGATCTCGGAGAATGTACGGAAGACAATACAGAGTATAAGAGAGATCACGGGGAAACAACACAGCGATGAGGATATTTACTCTGTACTTAAGGACTGTGCTATGGATCCCAATGACACTGCTCAAAAACTGCTCTATTTAGGTACTACTCAATGATCGTTACTTAGGGTTTTTCTTTTTTCTTTTTTTTGGTTTGCTTTTGTTTGTGCATGTTGTTGTTGGCCTATAACTTCGTGAGTTAACTTTTATGTTTTCTAGTATTTTTCGTCTTTAATTTAATGTTTGTTTCATTGGTAAATTTGGTTGAGGAGAATAGTTAAGAGAGAATAGAAGTGGAATGGAATGAAGTTTTTTTTTAAAAAAATCTTCTTGTCTCTTGAAGTTGCCGTCTTTATTCAAGACTAAAAATTGTGACTTTCTTGAATGGTTTCGTTTGTTTTATAACAAGACAGTAATGGGTTTGTTGTTGGTCGGAAGAGTTTTTTTTTTTTTAGTTTAGTGAAGAATAAAGAAACAGAGATTCAATTTGGTGCAGTGGTTCGTCTTCTCATACTCATAGTGCTTATAGAAAAAAATGCATTGTAGTATAATTGCATCATCTCAGACCAATCTTCACTTGACAACGGAAAAAGGGTATTTCATTTGGTGCCATATGTGATTTAGGATGTTTTGGTTATCGGGGACTTTGGCTAATATTCATACACAGCTACACAGCTATAAGTTTCCAATTTATGTTGTGCTATGTCATTCATGGCAATTATATTGCTATTTTCGTTCTACTGAAAACAACTTATGATGACATTGGTTGGCAGACACATTTCATGAGGTCAAAAAGAGACGTGACAGGAAAAAGGAGGTATGATTTCTCGTCAGTCAGAAAGATTTTTGTTTCATTACCTTTTGGCCTGTTTGTCTTGGTCTTCATGGTCCTTAGATTGTGGTCACTTGTTGGAATTTATTTCGACAAATAACAGCTTTGCATCTTTGTAGGAGTTGTGATTGTGAGACAAAGATGTTCCTATCTATTTCTCAGTGCAACACATTTAAAAATTTATCCCACATAAACCAAATTTGGCTTTGTTTTTTGCATGTATAATGGTTGGATTCCTTTTCCCCATGCAGTACGTCATTGTTTGACCAACGATTTAATTTCTTAGTGCATCAACATTTTTCCGTTTACATTTAGAATATTGCAAGAAGTTTATAAATTTTGATAGTATTGCCTGCTTTATAGTGTTTTGTGAGACATATTGGTTATTTGATGATTGGCACTATTTGCAGATATCAGGACCCCAAGGCCGAGGAACTAGGGGTAGACGAGGAAACTTTTCATTAAAATGTGCCAATTCTGGTGCTTTTTCATCTCTCTCCAATTTTTTTTTTTTTTATATGGATCTACTAGGAATTGTCATTTTCTTCCAAGCATAGACATATATCTTACTCGGTCCCCCCCTCTACTAGCATCACCCTTGGCATACCATAATAAGTTGACGCCCTGTATTTTGATGGATTTTTAAAGTATGAAGTTGGTAATACCGATCATTGGAATATCATGGGGTCAATATGACTGTTAAAGAATCAACATTTAATTGCTTTTGTAATCTTTGAATGTTGTGCTGGATAATATGAGACTTTGTTAACATTTTGTATTTTTGCGCAGAAGAATCTTATGAAAAAAAAAAGTAAAAAATTGAAGTGTGTCTATGAAATTATGTTTCATACGGGACTGATCATTCCTAATGGATATTTTCAGAAGCTGTTGCTGGGAGAAATTCATTGCCTCGACGGGAAAATGGGGTGCATATAAAGGAGGGAAGTTCTACTCTCCAAAAACCAACTAGTAATGTTGTATCTCCTGCAACAAAGTAATTACAGTAACTGAAGCTCATGGCCCTGTTTTGTAGATACCATATAAAATTGCTATATTTGTTATTTATCTGATGGCCTCTTAATTATATTTTGTTCTACTCCATGCAGAGCTTCAACTGTTGCACCTAATGGCCCCTCGAATTTACCAAATGGGAATTCTAGTTATTTACATGATGGGCAGTTCCTTGAGAGAGATGTCAATGTCACCAAAGATAGATCAGCTGTCGATATGAAGGAGCTGGACAATGCTTCTATGGAAGGAAAGTCTCCAATTTCTAGAACTTCAAATGCTTCAGACCCTATAGTGTCACCATCTAGGCAACCTGGTGCATTGAATGAAATTGAAAGTGAGCAGCAGAATGCTGCTGGACAGAATCATATTGTGGGATCCTATGACACTGGGATGGAGTTGCCCAAGAATGAGGACGAAAAGTCAGGATCAAATTATGTGAACGGGGAGAAACCGAAAATGGCATCAGGCACAGAGGAAATTGCGAAGAAAAATTCCTCTGAACCTCTTAAGCCTGCTTCTGGGTCACCAAATGATGGTTCTCTTGTGAATAGTTCTTCCAGTTATGACAGTGGTATGTTCAAAGACTTAGTTATTCTTTTAAAGCTATTCTAACCAGCTACTGTTTCGTAGTGAACTTGGAAGTCATTAAGATGTTTCTGATCATATTCTGGATGTTGCACTTGCATCAACGAAATGCAAAGAGTTTTCAGTTCTTAATTCTTGTTACTGAAATTCACTTATGTTTTTAAGCAGTGATGTCACCAGAAGATGATCAAATTATTCAAAACTCCAATTCGCTTTCTGAGACAACAGTCCCCAATGTACATGTTATCTTTCCAGATCATTTCAAAGTTTCCGAAGCTTTGAAAAGTAGCTTGACTTTTGGAAGCTTTGGTACTGATAATGCTAATGAATCGTCAAATGGGACTGGTGAAGCTGCGAAAGAGTCTTCTTCCAGGTTGGGTTAAATTATGCTCTTTTTTTCCTTTTCTTTTCAGCTTTCTTTCTGGTGTTTGGTCTCTGACCCTCCCTACTTTATACTGTTATGGTGCTTAAAATTGTGATTTTAGACTTGGTAATGACATGATTTGTCAGCCTAATTTTTAGTTAGCCCATCTCACAAAAAAAGGGGAATAAAGACCATAATCGTGGTAACTTGTGTTTCATGTGTAAAACTACTTTATCCATGCGTTAATTTTCATTCATGGTTGGTCTGTCTGGCTTATTTACAATTTTGTGATGTTTCTATTTGCTAATCCTATTGTTTCACTATTTTATCCCCTAATTGCAGCAATGAGAATGAATCATCAGCTGTACAAGTTGATCAACCTGTTCAATCAGAGTCTCCTCAGCATCAACCTGAAAAAGTTCCTGAGTCAGTTGGTAATCTTCCATCCAATGCAGACGGAAAGATTGATCAATGGTCTGCCGTAGGTGATCAGTCAAAGCAGGAGGTATCACTGCTTACAGAAGCTAATCAGAACCGAATGGTTCATGTTGTTCCAAACTATGGTTTCGGGATTGTGCCAACTGTGCAGGGAGGGCATCTTGTACAATATGAAGGACACGACAATCAAGCACGGGATGCTTGCCCTTCAAGCTTTACTGTAAGCCCTTGCTAACTTCCTCTGCATTTGTAATTCATATCAATTTTTAATGCAAGGTTTATATCTTATGATATTTAATTTATCTTCTCTCAAATATTGATGAAGTGTTTGCATTTGAAAATCGTTTTATAACATTTCGGAGGAAATGAATGTAGTTCAATTATTTTTCCAGATAAGTCATTTTTTTGCTCCCACCAAACTCTCGGCCTCTTCATGCTGAAGTTGAATAGTACATGTAGTTGAACAATTATAAATCCTGCAATTAATGGATTATTGCGTTGAGGACTCCATTACTAAGAAATTATCATGGCTCCTGTTTTGTGCAATATCATTTTATGGGAAACTAATTAAAGGCTGCTAAATAGAAGCGATATCATCAACTTCATCAACTTTTTGGATAATTTTGTTATGTATCCCTTTTGTGAAACATTTATTTTACATATTTCCCCTCCTTTTATGATATGTTGATTTTCTATTCAGTGCTTCTGAAACTATATGTGCTTGTGTCATATTTTAGAGTGAGAATTCTATGGCCTCATCCAGTCCAAGTCCAACTCCTCTAGTTCAAAACAATGTAGCTGCTTCCCCACAAATAGTTTTCAGGCCACCATATCCTCCTAATTACCTTCCATACGGCTATTTTAACCCGTATTTGCTCCCACCAGTGCACCAGTTTTTGAGCCACAATGGGCTTCCGCAGCAGCCATCAACTGGCAATGCTTATCTTACATCAGCAGTGGCAGCAGCTGCCTCAGGTGTCAAGTATCCCCTTGCACAATTTAAGCCTGGAACTAGTGGCGGAACGCCCATTGGATTTCCTCCTTTATATGGCTCGTATGGCTCTCCTCCTGTTGGTTTCAATCCTGATCTTGCTGTAACATCTGGAACTTCTTCAGGGAACGAGGGCCCAACAGCTTCTCAGTTGAAGGAGAGCCAAAACTACACTACTGGGCCACTGGTTAGTTTTGCTTGCTTTAGTTCTCTGAATTATTTCCTGTCGAGATTTCAAATGTCATATGGTATGACTCACTCAAAAGATGCTATTTGCCTTCAGCCCCTATATCTTTAGGGCATCACAGCTCGTAACACAGCATCTATTTTGATATTTTTAGCTCATTTTTTGTGGTATTGCAGAGTGAAGTTTCAGCATGGATTCCTCCACCCGGCCAAGACATATCCAGCATGCAGCCCAATTCTCTGTATCACCTTCCGTCTCAGGGGCAGCATCTCACCTTGACCCCCACCCAATCTGGGCACGGACCCTTTCCTGGAATTTATCCTCCAATGACCGCATCTTCCACTGTTAATCCATTTATACAACAATCTCAGGCAGGGTCTGCAGCTGCCGAGAATGCTGCACCCCCCCCATCTTCTGCTTATCAGCAGCCACAACTTGCACATATCAACTGGAATTCTAGTTACTAAAGAAGTAGGAATCTATGTGGCCCCGACCCAACATAGAGCATCAGTCCCGGACAAAAGCAAATCTTTTGTGCCCGAAACGTTTGGTATGGTCAGAGTGTATATAAAGAAAGCAGCCCGGAAAATTTAGGTTAATGTGGTAGGTGGGAATACAGGATGCTGACCATTTTAGTATAATACAGGATGCTGACCATTTTAGTATCTTTCCTCCTATGTGGTGGACATTTTGCTGTTTTGTTTTGTGAAAACTATACTACCGAAACTTAAAAGGTCAAGCATAGGTGGGATTTTGCCAATTTTTTTCCTTTCAGATGTCTAGCCTGTATATGTAATTTTGAGGAAAGAGGAATCATATAATTGTCATTGATGACAATGTGTGAGAACTGGTCTGAGTACTGGTTCATATCTCTATTGTTTGGTTACTTTTATGAAACTACTTATTTCAGAAAGCTTCACATTTTAACTTGTCAAAAAAAGATTGCTTTACATTTTAATATTGGTTTTGAAAGTTGCATGAGAGGTGATGTTTATTGACTCATAGCAACTTATTGTTGAACTTGTTTACGAGTTTAATGAGCCGAGTTTTTTTGTTAATGAGTTGTGGTTTTCACTAATAGACGAATGAGCGAGTTTTCAGTAATGATTTTTGCTAATTTGTCAATTAGTTGAGCCGAATACGAACGAACTTTTGGTTGAGCGAAATGAATATTGAACTAGTATTCAGGGCTAAGGAGATCAACCAAATTAACTTGAATTGCATTATGGTCTGTGGTTGCTTGCTTGAAATCCCCTATTGTCGACTTGATCTCCACATATAGATCTTTGATCAACATGCCACCATTTGTCAGATGCTAGGGTAAAATCAGAATGTAATCCTTTTCTCGGGTGGTACTATAATTAGGACTCGAGTTATTTAATTTCAGACTTAGTTACTTAATTTAAGAATGTAGTTACTTAATTGTAGCTTTAAAAGTTAATTTTAAATATCATTTAATTTAGTCACTGGTTATTTAATTTTGATTGGTTACTTAATTTTGATATAAATTAAGTAACTATAACTGTTACTTAATTATTGCTGAAATTACTTAATTTAAGTCTCAGTTATTTAATTTATTAAAGAATTCCTCATTGAGGACTTTTTTTAGGAGTCTTTATTGTAGTAACACCCTCCCATTTTCTCTCTTCAGGATTAGCTAGTCTTCTATCAAAATTCAGAAGGTCAGAGCTGGCATGAAGACATATACATGGAATTTGCTTGCTCTTAATCTCTCTCTCATCCAAAGAAACATGAACTTGTACATCTTCAGGCAACATTTGCTGCAGTTGTTGTCCTGGTTGTTTCATGATCTTTGATGTCTTCAGAAGTTACCAGTTCTGGTTCGGATTTCGGTTTTGACAAAGGCAAAGCCTGCTTACCCGATGTTTCCTGCGACTCTTGCAAGTTGAGTGATGTGTAAACTGACATGCCACATAGAGCCTTGACAGCTCCAATGATGCTGACAAACCCTGTTGCTAAGTCAAAAACTGTGTAGCCACCCAGTAGAATCACACAAGTCTTGAACTGTCCTAATACCACATGAGAGGTTGCTGAAGTTGCCCTGCACAGAAGAGCAAGCAGATAATATGTCAGTGCACTCTGCACGGGTGCTTTGTGGCAATTCACATGTCATAATCATGTCAAGTTCATTTATATGTATCGTACAATTACACTGAAACACAGTAAAAACAAAAATAGTATCAATTATGCTGCGTCATAAGCTTGTACACACTAATTGTATAATCCTGTCAGAATTTGCCACCCTTGAAAGTGATCAATAACAGAGGCAATCTTACCCAAGTGCCAAAGCTCCAGACCATTGTAGAAGAAAACCAAGGAGAGCTGATATATGAACTGCAGAGGAGTTGTGGATGTTCCATTTGAACGAAAAAAGTCCTGGCGGATCTAACCATGGCATCAGAGCCAACAAGAAAAACACCGTCACAGGGGTAGTCTTCCACATCAAACTACATTCAAGAAATAGGAAAGTTTATTAGCTAATGGATTTCCTGATCTTATGCTGAAAAAAGGAAAAGAGATTATGGTCACTAACGCGAGAGCCGTCCAATTGGCTTGTTGCTGCAGATTAGACCAGAGAATCTTGTTTATGGCACTTGGAATTATCCATGCAATTGCTATACAAGCACCAAACAAGTTGAACTCCAAATCTGTTACTGTTGCAACTGCCACACCAGTTGACACAACAGCTAGAGCCACAACCTGTAAGTTTGATAAAATAGCATATAGTAGATAATATATGACGGATAACAATTTTTTGAATAGTAAAAAGAAAGTAGAGAAAGTGCACAACTTTTAAGAAAAAAGATAAACTATATCCTGAAAATATGCTAAATACAATGCTTATCAAAACATCGTTATGAAACTTCTGTATCGCTGATTATGATTTCACGGAGAGGAAGGCATGTGCTCGACAAGTTATGTTTAGCTTTTGCAGAGAAATGGTTTTCCTCGAGAGAACGAACTGTGCAAGAACAATGCTAGGAGTGACTGCAATTTTAGCCATCTGATAGAAACCGACACTGCATAGGACCCTATGAGTAAGAAAATGGGAAACAGTGGCAGGTTTCCATAAATTCAAGAACATAACTGAAGCTTTTGATTACTGACCTGTTATGCTTCAGTCTGGCATTGGCGAGGCCGGAGGCAAAACACATGACAACACCTAAGGAGAATAGAGAAGAGAAGGGAGTAGTTTTGGAAGGAGGTGAGACTGGAAGTACTGACAACGCCTTGAATATGGCAAGTAGAAACCATGCCACTGTGTAGTGGATTAATGTGAGAAATATTGGGAAATTGAATCCAACTTTCCCCATAAACTGTCAGAAAAAGCCATATATCAGATTCCTCTGAAATATTATGTTCCTGTCTTGGAAAAAAGTTTCCTGACATTCTCATTTCGATACCAGATTGAGATTATGTTCCTGTCCTGGAAGAAACATTCCTGACATTCTCATTCAGACATCAGATTGAAAGATTATGTTCCTGTCCTGGAAAAACCTTCCTGATATTCTGATTTGGATATCAGATTGATTGAAAACTAATAGTAGAAAAGGCCAAAGCTTCAGAATCAAATTTTGAGCAGAAAGGGACTTACCAGTTTATTTGTCATAATAATCGCAACAGCTACCAGAAAATTGAAGGACATTGCCACCACAGGACCGCAGAAACGTTGCTATTGGCGTTTCGCGGCTTCTGACGTCCGAAGATCATTGTAAAGAGAAACTCTACTCTCTTCCATTGCTCTGGCTGACATGAATACAAGAATAGAAAAAGTTTCAGAAAAATTGATGACACAGAATTGTGAGTCATGGAATATAGCAATCATCAATACACAACTACGACAGTGACAATCATTAAAGTATTAAAGTGTGTCAAGAATATACATAAAAGAGCATCAAACAATTAGTCCAAAACAAAGAGAAGATTATTAGGCTAAGAGGAAGCAATGTTTAATTTAACTGAACAAATCATTACCCTTTCTGTTTATGTGTTGCTGCGACTAATTCCCGCCCACTCTGAGAGATGATATGAGAGTTGGTTCAGAGAAATTTTGGGTTTTGAGAGTTCGAATTTGCGGCTTTCTACAAGTACTCATTGCCATTTGAGCCACGCAAGAAAGCTAAAAACGATGCATAGAATGGTCGAATAGCATATCGTCGCTCATGAAAGCCCTGGTTTCAGCCTTGTTTAACCGAAAACAATAACACAAGAAAAGATTGGAAATTAACCCAAGGGTGACTAAACCATAGAAACATGTCAAACACATCCAAAATGTGAGAAAATATATAGATATAATCAAGAAATGAAGCATAAAAAGGGTTAACTTCTGCACCAACCTGCTTCTCCTGTATCACTGCCTTTTCTCTTTCATGAACTTTCTAGCATAACTCTTTTTCCAACAAAACAATCAAACCATGCAAGATGGTCTCGCATTTAAATGAACCAATGACAATAATAATGACACATTTATGTTAAACTGATGATACCATTAAAATCTAGACGAAGAAAATATATGAAATATGAAAAGAAATGGAGAGGAAAAAAAAACAGAAGCTGAAAATGAAAGATACGGTTGATGAATGTAAGGAATGTGGCTAACAAATATGGAGAAGACGAGTCCTGCATATCTACAAAGACTTGTTATTTTAAGAAAATTAATTAGAAAAAAGGGAATTACAAGTAGTTTAGAAGTGCATTAAGTTATAACTACATGGTTTATGAGAGCCAATCACATAATCCCACTTGTGTTAACATGTTATTTTTCAGGTATAATGATTCGTTATTGCATACATGTTTTAGTTGATTTAGGTTTACGGAGAAGTTAAGGAAACATCATTTTTTTTTGTTTTATATCCAGAAAGATATAGCAAAACTGAAAATATTAATATTAGTACAAGTAAAAAACATAAATATCAGGACCAAATTATTCACCAAGTAACTGAAAGTATTAGGATGAAAATTGTGGGAAGTAATTCTGTTCTAGTGTCTTGATGTTTTCTCTTGTATGAATTACTGTTGTATCGTTGTTGCTTATTCTGTTTTGGACAGTTTTTTTCAGAGCATTAGTGCTATTGTTTCAATATTTTTGGCCTCTTGTATTTTTTTATCCAGATATGAGTCAGAGCTCAGTATGAAGAGTCGGGAATGAAACAATAAGCCTAATTTTAACAGTTATATTCTTTCATTTTTGAAGTAAATGTATTGCTATTTTACCAAAAAAAAACATAAATATCAAGAAAGGGTGAAAAAAGAGTATTAAATTTATAGTCTAAAAATATTCGAGTTGTATTGAAAAAAAAAAGGTTAGATTGAATAACAAATTTGTCATCTGTTAAGTAGAAGTTATATGATTGTGGTATACTTGATAGGTCCTAATTATGGTCGCCAAAGTACACTTGATCATGCAATGTTGCCGTACTACCTAAATCAAAAAGAAGAGTGAGAATGAAGTATATATTACTAAAATGTTTTTATTTGTTTAGTGATGCCATGTTAACTTAATTACTCTTTCAGTTTTACGTTTCCTTTGTACTTTAGTCTATATAAATCATAAAGTGACCTAAGAGAGAGAACAAAATGTTGTTTGTTCAATGGTAAGTATACTGACACTAAGCTGTTGGTTTGATAATGAGAAACATTTTAATTCTCGACAGTGGTCGCCCATTATTTGTAAGATTTAAAAGTATGTTTTCTTAACATTGTAAACTACTTTAATACAACTAAACTATAATTAGACTGCAAATAAATTAATCTCCTTATTATCAGCTAGCAGGTCCAACAAACAGAAAGTCCTTTTCCTTGTCTACGTCATTGGACCTGCTAATAATGGCAAGGCCAATTCACCATTTCAACATAAGATGAAATCACAATCTACATGCCCATGGATATGCAGTGTTGAAGTTTTCAACTAACTTCCTTCAACGTTCCGCTGTCCCGACATTTTGTGTCATCTAACAACCGATCTTTGCTTCATGCATCCTCAAAACTAAGTACCTAACCAACTCGCCTGCACAACAGTATTTTAGTAGCCTCTTAATGCCCCCATTTGGAAACTTGAAGTGACTTGACAATGGAAATGATAATATCAGGCATTCATGCAGTTCAAGCACGCCAAAATTGCACGTAAAATGGCACATAACATGCGGAATATCGGCAAAGACAATCAAGTTCAATTGAAGTCTTCTTCCAGAATATTTTATATTAATCATGATACAAGTATTTCCTGTAAAAATATGATGATTTTCACTTGCAAACTCTAGCAAACAATCAATTGATATGTTATGGAACAAGGAGCCGAAGGAATATGGATTAAAGTACAGGTTATGGCAACAAAAGGATTCATTGGTTTGATTTATCTTGAAGCTGTTGCTCGAGATGAGAATTTTCTCTCACAATAGCATCAAGATCAGATTGTAGTTTGCTCGTGTTTAGGCTCCTAGAGGTCATGGCTGCTAGCTTCTTTTCATGTTCAGCGACTTCTCTTCGTAGTCTGTCTCTGGCAAGGATTTTCTCAGAAATTTGCTCAAAGCTGTCGTGTATAGTAGTAAGGAGCCGATAAGCCTGCTGCACTACTGAGTCTTTCTTTGCTTCCCTGCAGAAACCATACTCCTCTTTTAGCACAGCAACCCAAAGGACAAGGACCAGTAAGAGAAATGAATTAATACCTGAAAATGATTTCATCGAGAACAGCATAGGTTCGATGAAGGCGTTCTTGGATAGAATTACTTTTTAACTGAAGCTCCCTTGTTTCTTTTAAAATCCGTTCAATATCAGCATCCTGCTTCCAACTGTTCTTCGTTATCTCCTTAATACGCTCAATATAGGACACTCTAGATGGCGCTATGGGTTGTTTCTCAAGATCCGCTGAAAGTTTATAGTATTCCTCCTCCCTACAGGACAAGAAAGTATTTTGGACAAGAATGCCAAAAGGTATCAATAGAATTGTGCATATCAGGATCAAGTTCAATAGCATACCTCCTTTTAATTTCAGAAATAATGGACTGCTTATCCAGCTCAACTTCTCTCAACTTTTGCAGCTTCTCTTGAGACTCTGATATGTCAGCATAGAGAATCTCTTCAAGCCTTCTCTTTTTCTCTTCTAGAGGTTCTCTAAAAGTATCCCTGAAAGCGAGAATTGATGCCGCGCGAAATCAAAATTTTGCAGTTGTACTCTTTGCTCATTACCATCTTATGGCCATGTTTTGTACATTCTGATTAAGGACATGTCTGCCATATTGGTTTTGATATAAAGGAATGAAGTAAATAGAATTTTCTTTTTATACCATTGCAATTCCAACTCTTTGATCTTATGCTTTCCGGCATCTACTTTCTCACTGAGATTTTCAATGTGAAAATCAGTACGATGCTGATTGTCAAATGCCATTTCTGCTGCTTCCTTTAACAACTCGAGCTCTTCCTCGAGATGTCTCAATTCTGAATTCTTTCTATTCATCTTCTCCTTGAACATTGTTTCTTGATTTCGTAATTTTTCTATCTCGTTTCTTACCTGTCAGTAACAATATAACCAATCATTTGCATATACTCATTAGTGCCAGGTTTTTTTTTTTCAAATTTATGGCCACGAAACATATCAAATAGACCACATATTTTTGCTGTAACAAATGAATCAGTTCAATTTCACAATGTTCCAAGTACATACCTCAGCCTCAGATGACTGCTTTTCAAGACAAGTTGCTTTTAAAATGTGCTCCTCAACTTCCTGAGAAATTGTTTCTTCACATCGAAATGCTATTCTTTCTGACTGCCCTTCTTCATGAGAAGAAAGATTTTCACTTGCTGTATCAACTGGTTCGTCCGTACTAAAATTTCTTCTCGGCCAACTAAAGGATATGTCCTCAACCTCAACATTTAGTGAATCAGGTTCTCCTTCACTGAGACTCAGATCTTTCAGATTTTGTTCATCAAAATTATGATTCAGCTCTTCAATATCAGCCTTCTTTTTCCAGTCCTCTGTATTATTTGTAGAATTATCCTCCTTTATTATCTTTCCAGCGTCCGCATCCTTTAAATTATTGGTTTTAACACCATCTGATGTCTTGGAAAGCCTCTCCAGCAAGAATCTTATTATTTTATACAAGTCATCTTCAGATGGATACAGGAGCTGCCGTAAGCAAGACATATAATCTGTTTTAAGCATGACTTTAAACAATAAGATTAAGAATAACCAAAATGAAAACAAACCGGATGAAGTTTTACAAACGAAACCCAAAAACAATGACGAATATCAAAGAAATCAGATTAACATCTTATAGTTGTTAATTTCACTAAGGAGCAGGCGAGGTCATGGCTGCAAAACACTTGAGGCAGATATCATAGAACTACAACAACATAGCAACTGATGTACTTGTGGCCAAAATATAAATTGATTAGTAGCTTTCTCAAATCAAACCAAGGGAATATGGGATTCACATTTACACTTCCCTAGGTTGCAGAATAAACTACCACCCTCACTGCAATTTTGATAGTGTGCCATATGCAGAAGATTTGTTAGTTGATAAAAAGTTATAACATAAGATTGTAAATTGATGCTAAACTCACTCTCGTAATACCATTAATTATAAAAAGTAACTTTAAACCATAATTAGCTCCAAATAATTGGTTTCAAAATCAATCCTGAAGCATTCAACTTTTTTCATCGCGCAGCGCTGTTGACAGCACTTACTTGAAGCTAATTAGAATTTAGAGTTCCTGTTCTTCCACTAATTCCACCACACACACTATCAACTCAAACCGAAAACAACCGCAAGTCACTGAATCAAATTTTCAGAACTTTTTCAATTAAAGCATACATCTTCACAACAAATCTACTTCAAAACACACTACTAAAATCGTCTCCAGCACTAAAGTTTCGAGTGTCAATTTAATATGCTTCCAAATTAAATAAATTCCATCTCTTTCCCAATTTAACACATAACCAAGTTGCGTGATGCATAAAACTCAGGATTTTTTTTTGTATCCACACGTAAAGATTGAAGCGTTTAAGAGAGGGAGTGAGAGGGGGGGGGGGGGATGAAGAGAGAGAGAAACCTTATAGTAAGTCATGTCGCCGAGATACCCAAGACGCTTCATCTCCAAAGCGATGTCCGTACAGATCTTGAATTGATCGACCATGGAGTCAGGTAAGGACGTAGGCAACGACGCCGTTTTGTCAACGAGGTTTAGACACTGAGCACAGATCGAGACCAAGGTCGCCGGCGTCAAGCCCTGGATCGACGACACTTCGTCGGGGATCGAAACGCCATAGTCCTCCAATGCCCTCAACAGTATCTCCTGAGATTCCTTCATGGCTTAAGTAAACAACAAACGAAACGACAGCGTAATCTCTTCTGAGTTGGTTGTCTTCGATGTTTCTGAGAGTTTCAGGTTTCAGTTAAAGAAGATGAGTTCAGTTTAGTTCGTTAGTAGAGTTGTTTTTGACTGATTTACATTACTATAGATTGGGCCTTCTCAACCTGGGCCTATTTTGGTTAGAAAAAGATCAAACTAATTTTAATTGTGAAAATAGTTAAAAGAAATTATTTAAACTTAAGGTGTATAAAATTATTTAAACATATTAATTTGAGTTTATTTATTGATTATAAATTTGAGTTTCATGAGATTGTATAATGAAAAAGAGTGAAATATTTGTCATTTATTTTATTTTGTTAAAGAAATAAAAAAATCATTCTTTCTAGCCCTATGATAAAAAAAAATCATGTTTGATCAATTTTAATTGCCTCTAAATAAAAAAAATTGCATCTAAATAGTCAAGTTTGATTAACTCTAATCGTATTTGAGAGTTAATTGTGTTAAAATCATATTTGTTTTAAGCATATGTATATTACAAAATCTTTTTTTTTCTTTTTGAAGTGAATAAATTCTATTTAAGTGTGTTACAATTTTAAACTACTTTTCATTTTTTGCAATGCAAGCTACAAAATTTACAGTTTCGTAACCTACCTCTCAATAACTGTAAACAAACACCAATAAGTAACTCTACTATTTCTCCAAATTTTGGTCACTTCAATTTTTCTTAGTCTTTATAAATGGATAAATATAATTCATGAAAATTCCTATAATTGTACATTACATGACAACAACGTTCTTTGGATGGTCAAACTGAATTTAACAATCTTCTTGGAGTAAAAAATGAATGACTAGAAATATTGCAAGTCAACAAGTTCTTGATATACAAAACTCTGAAAATGGAAAGCATGTGTCTTACCAAACCAACTTCACTTACTCAATATATAGCATTGATTTGGTTTGTTATGGTTGACTCACTCACATTGCAGCACTTGAATTTTGATTCATCACTTATTGATATGCAAACCAGTTTCTTACCTTTTTTTGTATGTACTTAGCTAAAAAGGCATGGAAATTAGAAGAGAAGATGAAGCTGAGGACATGTCATTGTCCCCTGCAACAATGGGGTCTATGCAAATTGCAGGAAGCAATGGTTTTGGTCACAACATTGAGTTCATGTCTCAAGCTTATCTTAGGAACAGATACTCAGAGATTGACATTGAAGATGACACCTTGAGGTCATGCAAAGATCTCCCTCTTCCAATATTTCTGAAGGTAATAATGATTCCACGTTTATTTTATCTTTTGCTAAATTGGTTCAATGGTTAGTATGTTAATTCTGGATGAACTTTACACGTCAAAAAGGCACGGAATTTTTTGATTTTTATCATTTCTGCAAATAAATTAACATAAAGGAAATGCTTGACAATGCAGTTTGAAGATGTGGAGTATAAAGTGAGGAATAGTCAAGCTTCCACTACCAATCCAGTTAAAGCAATGGTGTCAAAGGTGGCTTCACAGTTGCATTTAGAGCAAGATAACTACAAACACATATTAAAGGGTATAACAGGAAGCATTGGCCCTGGTGAAATCCTTGCTTTAATGGGTCCTTCTGGTAGTGGCAAAACAACCTTGTTGAAGATCATTGGAGGAAGATTAAAGGATAACGTCGAAGGAAGCATTACTTACAATGATGTTCCTTATACTGCACCTCTTAAAAGAAGGTTAAGGAATCTTTACAGTTTGTATGGTCATATATTTACATGAAGCTTTTTGTTTCTTCAATTTGCACTAGTCCATTCGCTAAAATTTGATCCACCATAGTAGTTTAATTTTGTATTCTTTTTACAGGATTGGATTTGTTACACAAGATGATGTGTTGTTTCCACAACTTACAGTAGAAGAGACATTAGTATATGCTGCATTTTTAAGACTCCCTGGAAGTATGAGCAGACAACAGAAGTATGCTAGAGTTGAGAATATTATAAAGGAGTTGGGGCTTGAAAGGTATGTTGGTAATTGTGTTCGAGTTTCTTAATCATGTCAGAAATTTCCAGCCTTTGTTATTGTCAATATCATTATATCAGGCTAACAGTTGAGTTTCTGTGCCTAAGGCGCAATTTAAACAACATGATCAAAAACAATGAGCAACTGCAGAATTCTAACTTGGATTTATTTAGTTCCTTTAATGATAAAAAAATTCTTCAGTTTTTCTATCTAATGACATACGTAGATGCCGTCATACGAGAACTGGTGGAGGATTCATCAAAGGAATATCAGGAGGAGAAAGAAAAAGAACAAGTATTGGCTATGAAATTCTTGTAGACCCTTCATTACTGTTACTTGATGAACCAACCTCAGGCCTTGATTCTACCTCCGCAAATAGACTACTCCAAGTCCTTCAGCGACTAGGCCAGGTAACATGGTAAATGCAATTTATGATCATTTAGGTTCTATTCTGTGATGACTATTGAAGATCAGTCTAGCCACTTGGACTAGCTCAAGTGGTTGGGTATGTGAATTGTCAACCCTCAGATTCAGGATTCGACTCCTCTTGTAACCAAAACGACTAGAAAAATGAAGATCAATCTTGTGAAGATTGTGTTTTGATGGTGTTGTTATAGGCAGGAAGGACAATAATTACTACAATCCATCAGCCATCGAGCAGAATGTTCTACATGTTTGACAAGCTTCTGCTCATCTCTGAAGGATATCCAATGTACTATGGCAAGGCTACCGAGTGTATGGAGTACTTTTCGTTTCTGAGATTCAGTCCGGAGATAGCCATGAATCCTGCAGAGTTCTTACTCGATTTAGCAACTGGACAAGTGAATGGCATACGAGTTCCTCAAGATATATCAATAAGTAATGATCATCCAGGGCCTTTTGATTCGGAAAAGGAGGTAATCAAGGTAAGATCATATCCCTTTTTTTCATTTTTGTCACTAATGTCTTTTGTTTCTTAAACATTTTTTTTTCTGCCATGTCAGTACCTTCAAGTCAAATACAAAACTCAGCTGGAGCCGAAAGAAAAGGAAGAGAATCATCGGAATGCGAAAGCTCCCGAGCACCTTCAACTGGCAATTCAAGTCAAAAAAGACTGGACATTGACATGGTGGGAACAGTTCATGATACTATCGAAACGAACATTCAGGGAGAGATACAGGGATTATTTTGACAAGCTAAGACTAGTTCAAGCTCTTGGAGTTGCTGTCTTGTTAGGCCTTCTATGGTGGAAATCCCAGACAGGAACAGAAGCTCAACTAAGAGACCAAGTAAACTTGTCTATCAACTGCAATATTTTTTTATTAAATCACCCGGAATCCAGATAT
>CAODLS011712636.1:0-10823 GCA_948243855.1 Flueggea neowawraea | reverse complement strand
TTAGTTGTCATTATATTTGTCTTCACTTTGTTGTTTTCTGTGTGCTACCTTAAATTGCCGTCATTTTTTGCTTTAGTTTCCCAGTTGATGAGATAGGAACTATCAAATCTGTTGTGGAGTACTTCTATGAGACCTACGGGTATGTCATTCAGCACACCCAGTGGCTGTGTTTTTAAGTGGGAAATCATCAGAGGTCAAATTATTTGCCTATGGAGGTACAATTTGTTTCACTGTATCCTATTACTGTGTATGTGGAAACACTTGCTGATGAACTACCAAATAGGTTTGCAAGATTATTGAGGGTCAAAAGTACTATAAAAGATTAAATGAGAAACAGATTGCTGCTTTGGTTAAGGTTACATGTCATCGTCCTTCTGATAGGGAGAAGGATATTCTAAAGGTGAGCTGTTACTGTGCTTCTTGTGAAAATTCTATGTTTCTTCAGATTTTTAATTTGATGAATGTTGGTTGTGTAGACAGTCCAGCATAATGCTTGTCACAATGATCCATATGCAAAGGAGTTTGGAATTAAGATTAGTGAGACTTCAGTTGAAGCTCGGATTCTGCCTGCACCATGGGTAAGTTATCGTGTCTGTGAAGTGGTGTAACCAGAAATATATTGAAGTGATGTCAAATGGTATTGTTAACGGAATTTCAAATTTAACTAATAAATTTCTTCAGGTTCTGTATGCAACTGCAGCATTACTCATTTAAAATAACAGTGATAAAATCCTGATGGCAATTATAACAACTTTCCTCATTTATTCAAATCATGTTATTGTTCAAGACCATAATATAACTTTTTTTATTAAGACAACATAAATGGAAAACTGAGTGAAGAATCATATAGTAAGTATTAGTTCAACTTTATTCTTTTCTCTATCAAATTGACTCTAATTGTCGATTGAGTTCAAGTTTTAACTATTGCTTTTCTAGTGGGCTCAATTATGAAAAAAAAAAACTAAAAAAAAATACTAAGCATCAGGGATGTCATTTTCTTTTAGTTTAGTGCACTCATGGCTCATTCATGCCGATTTGATCTCCAATTGTCACTAATTTTCCTTGTTTTGCTTGTTCTTTAAGGTTTTTACTGTGGTGTAGATGTCCATTTACTAGATTCTATTGCTTTTGCAGCTTATATACCATTATATTGGCAGAGAGAAAGATTGCCTTCCTCAAGTTGGGCAATGGAACATGATGAACAAAGTAAGTCCTAGCAAATCACTTATAATATTTTTCAGTAATTAATGTGAAATGTGGGTCATGATTCTTCATATGAGAGTCATTAGAAAGGAGTATAATAACATGTCGTTACGTTCCCTGACCTTTAACATTGTTTTTTTTAACATGTCACGTTGGATTTGTTGATGTGTCACATACTCTCATTAATATTCCACATTTTAATTACCATTTTACCCTCAAAATCTTGTCATCATTCTTGTCACAATCTGAGATTGGATCATGACCATGTTGGATTTGCTGATGTAGGGTGATTGAATTACATGAATTTAGATGGAAAATGGTGCAAAAGAAATGCAAGATGGAAAGCCCCAAAATAACTCAAGAAAACATAAAGAAAATGAAGATTTCATGTTCCAGAAAGGTTGCACGGCCGTGACACTTGCAGAAATGAAGAAAGGGAGCAAAGGAACAAGACACGATTGTGTAATTGAAGACACGGCCGTGTCCTATTACACGTACACAAGACATGGTCGTGTCTTATATGTTTTGGTCGTATCTTATATGTTTTGGTCGTGTCTTGCCAAATTGGGCACCATTTCGATCCAGGAATGTTGCACGGCCATGCAATCCAACTTGCACGGCTGTGCAACGCAAAAATGAGGAGAAAGAAAGCGCTGAAAGACACCAAATTTGTGGGGACCAAAGGCACACAACAAGGACATTTTTAGGAGAATTTAACTAGGGTTTGTGAGGGGCCAAGAAGGCTATAAATACATCTCTTCAACATCATTTTAGGGATCCTTGGAAGAAGCCACACTTCACCAAAAAGCTTAGAGAGAGAAAAAGGATTCAATAAGAGAGAGAAAGGGCGTTCCTTGAAGATACCTATGGTATTGGAAAGGAAACCCCTCATCTTTTGTTTTCCATTTCTTATTTTTATTTTGGTGATGTTGTTTCCCTTTCAAGGTTAGTTTTCCTTTTATTTTCTTTAAAACAATGGTAGTTTAGGTTGTGTTTGGATTTTGAGTTGTACATTTTGCTGGATAATTTTCATATTTATGAATGGGTTTTGATTTGTGAGCCTTAGTTTCTATATTTAGAGATTGTTTTGAATGTGCCTTATTTCCATATTTAAAGGTTGTTCACGGATTTGATTTAGTGACTTGTTTTAATTGACTATAGTTGAATTTGATCACCTTGATGGTAGTTTTGATAATCCTAGTTGATGGATCGAGAGATAAAGGCTAAGAGAGGTCGACTTGTATTAAACTTGTGTAGTTTAGGATAAAGATATATCTATACTTATAAGGTGTTCGATGAAATTTTTCAAATGACCTAATAGGCCTAACTTGGCTAGGTGAGGCCGAAAAGACCCTTCTACGAAGTACTTCAGTTACCTCGAGAGAGGCTTTGAGGAGAGAACACTCGATCCAAAAAATTCATTTCTTTAATATAGTTAGAAGTAATTTTTTGCTTGCATCTCAATTATCCAAATTCCTTTATTTACTTTCTTTGTTTTTTTCTTTTATGTTTTTAAATCAAACCCATCACAATTCAAAATCTTGGTTTTATTGCTTTTGTTGTTGAGAAATGATAGTTCCTTACTTTGAAGAATTTTGTGGGAACTGTTATTTAATTGACATATGGATGATTTTTTAATGTTTTGGTGTTGTATTGATATTTTGATTTGTCTACATTATAATAACCTATTTCGACCATGCTAAAAAAAATCACCTATTTCGACCATGCTAAAAAAATAACATATTTCTACGAGCACCCACCCTTTGTTTTTTCTTATGAAGTATATAAATAATCTTGTGAATAAAATCCAAATTTATTTTATTTACCCTCATTATAACCACCACATGTATTTTTTTAGGACCATATCAATTAAAAAATCTAAATTTTTAAAATCTCAAACTCAAAATTAAACTGGACATTCAAATTAGTTGTTGGAATTTTGGACTTGCATATATATTAATAATTGTATGTCATGGGCTATTATATAGTTTGGTTTGACATTAAAAGTGATCTAATAAAATTTCAGATAAAGACCCTAAATCATTTAATAATTAAGTATGATCAAACTTCTTAACTTATGATGAGCAAATTGGGAATATTGGCACTTATAAATATGTGGTTATGGTCCTAAGAGAGCTAAAGACTGTTCTTTTTTGAAATCCTATTATCAACCCTCTCTAATGTTCAACATCAAATTTTATACTAAAATATTATAATTTTAACACCAACTACTATTTTATCTCCAGTGTTAAACACCAAATTTTACACTAAAAAGAATATTTTATAGAATATTCTCGCATTCTTTCTTTTATTTCAATATTTCAAATATGTAATTAAATAAATTTTTAATTATGAATTATTGTTTATATAATAATTTTGAAACTTTAAAATATTGTAGAATTTAAAATTAATAATTTTTAGAAATTAATTAATTCTATAAATTTAATTAATTAGACAGTAAATAATTTAAAGTAAAATATAATATATAATACTAAAATAAACAAAGAACAAAAAAAACTATTATAACCAATTTATAATAATTATTCAGTAAAAATAACAAATAAAATTTAACAAAAAATATTAAAAATAATGTTGTATTATTACTAAAAAATATAGTGTTAAGATAGTGCAATAAACAGTTCATTGTATTAAATTTATCAAATTTATTTGGTGATTTGGTGATACATAAGATAATAGTGTTAAAACCCGCCAAAATTTGGATTTTTGATGCTAGATTGGGGATGGCCTAGAAAGAGTCGTCAACCTAAAGCATCTCTTAGAAGGCCAAAACCCGTAGGAGCCGCATTACTTCGATCACAAATACACCTATGGATTTAGGTACACTTCTGCAATTAAGTTTGTTCTTGAGAGGATTTTATTTATTAAAATCACAGTCTATTCCAATTGCCATTCTTCATATTCATATAGTGGATTATACTTAATAAAATCTAACAGTTTATTCCTGTTGCCATTCTTCAATGTCTTACTGTTCAATAACAAAATGCAGCTGCGACTCAAGTTTTGATACAATGGAATACTTCTTCTGTTGAAGATTATGGGAGTTTTATGATGATGATGATGGTGTTATCTAATTCTTTTTTCCCCCCTTGTTGATACTTGGCTGTTGTTAAGTCCTCGAAAATAGCCCTAAATGAACAGAAATATTAGCTGTCAGGCAATAATATGTCAGAAGTTATATAGTACAACACAAAAGTGTGGTCAAACATGATTTCTTGGATAATATGATTGAAAGAATGAAGTGTCACAGTACAGTAATTAGACTGCTGCGACAATACAACAGTGGAATGAATTGCGAGAGTTGAAAATACAACTCTTGGTCGGACTTAAAAGGCCATAACTGTAAATGCTCGCTCAACTCCTTAATGTGGAAGAGAAAGAATCCTCACAGAGGTCAATCCACTGATTCCAGAATGTGTCCTCTATAAAGAGAAATAGCCCTGGGAAAATCTGAAGAAACTAAAATGTTGATCTCAAAATCTATTTACTTAACCGTTGTCATCCGTTTAAATAAGCTCTTAACATCGTCCTCCTCCTTACGTTAGTCGACTTCGTAAACTGCCTGCAAGTAGGATAACAAAGTCAATGCGCGGAATGCTATGTGCATACTCGAGCTCTCTGGTGCTCTCGTTCTTCTGCATCAACCACTACTGAACTAGCATCTCTCTCTGCTAAACATCTCTTGTATGGAACAAATCCCTTTCTGGGATTCACGGCACCCTTTTGTTCTCCTAGAGGCTTTCAATATTCGGAATCCACATCAAAACTCCTCTCTCTATTGTCCAATTCACTGGTCGATCCATCATTAGAGCCAGTACAGGCTCGTTCTTTGAAGAACTCCTTATCATTAGAACTTTGCTCTGCAAAACAATCGGTAGGTCTCTGTCTTAAAGTTAGGTCATGCACATTGAGATTAAGAAAGGGCATTCCATGATAGACCCATGGTAGTGTATGCTTGACCTCTGAAGAACGGGCAGTTTTGTGCTGCAGTTCACCATATTGGTACCAATGAGCACCAGATGGTATCAGATTGAAACTGGTATCAACCGTTCCAAATGGCAACTCAGTCTCCAACTGTTTCCACAATGGTGTTTCAACCGGCTTCTCATTGTTAGCTTCAAGATGTTCTACACTGACCTTAGAAGTTATTGCCAACAAGTTCTCCACACCTTGAGAATTATCAGAATCTTTTACCAGAACCATCCTGCCAAAAAGCTTAATACTCCTCGGTGGAGTTGCAATATTTGCTTTCTCTCCAGTACATACAGCATCCTTTGCATCCAATTCACATTTCTGTTGCGTAATACAAGAACTGAAATCACCATGCCGGAAAAAAAATAGATTAAATAGTAACATTACAGAAAAAAATAATTAAATTTACCATAGATGAAATTTTCTCCAGGGTTGGACTAGATGACAACTGAGCTGATGACAAAGATCCCTTACCATCCACATATGATAAATCTGAGACCATGAGCTCAATTTTCTTTTCATTAGGTAACAGAGTAGAATTTACATCACTAGTACATGAGGTTGGCGATGAGCATCCATTTTGTTGATCATCAGATTCTAAAGTTCGTGAAGCAGTGGCAGATAAAACTGAAGTTGGAGATTGGTGTTCTTTTTCAGACACCAAGGAATTAGGGGATGGAGATCTTTCCATTTGATGTGATACAGATGATCTCTTTAATATATCTACCGACTTGCGGGGATAAGGATGCAAAGGTTTCCTCTTCATACGAGGAGGAGGTATCTCAATTGGTTTAACAGAGTTCTCAGCCCCACCACTTGCCTCTCGAACCACCTGACAACCCAAACAACATAAATACAACAATCAAAGAAACCCAATAGACTTTCCCCATCCATTAATTGCCACAAGCAAATGCTTTCAAAAAACTTAACAATTTAGCAACTGAATTCATAAAAATTAGACCTTTGAAAAGAATTTTTGAGCATGGCTTCGAATTTGGACAGCAGTTTTGGTGCCCACATGTCCTGCAGAAGATAAAAGTAACATTTATCGTCCAGCCACACCTTGGTACAAGTTATTAACGAGAACTTAAGATTTCTAAAGATCTAACATACCCTATATTTCATGCCACAGCTTGGTACAAGTTATTAACGAGAACTTAAGATTTCTAAGGATCTAACATACCCTGTATTTTGCGCCAACCACGACCATACAGTTTCACTGCTTCAAGGAACCTCTCGTGCTCTTCTTCCGTCCAATTCTCCCTTTGTTTCGTAATTGTGTAAGGTTTCCTTGCCTATCAATATATAAAAACAAAACTTAGAACATGAACAGAGCAAAGCAAAAAGAACAGAGACAGTACCCAGTAGTATCGAATCAAATCAAAAGAAAGAACAAATAAGCACGACCATAAACGAACCGAACCGAACCTTTGCTTGAAGAACCGATTCGAACTGTTCACACAAATTAGGGTAGCGGGCACCGAAAGTGACCGGGTTATTTGACTTCACATCTTCACTTTGATCCTATATTCAATTAAAAATCAAACGCAGTCTTCTTTCAGTAGAAATTCAAGGAAAAGTAATTTAGGAACGCCTGAAACGGCAACACAAATCAACCCACGTGAGATAAAAAAGACCGAAATCAATCTAAAAATATAATAACCAATAATATAATCCATAATGAATTAACAGCTCCTTCTGTAATGGCAATGAATCAGCTTCACAGTCCAACAAATCCCAATCCGTTAACGCTCAAATCAGTTCCAATGCCTAACTCAACATATAGTCTCACTAACTTGAAAAAAAAAACTGAGAACAACCAAGCACACCAACCTTACTGGAAATATCTGTAAAACTAACAAAAGGAAGTACCTGAGAAGCCATGTGAGGCGAGCTTCGAGTTGAGATTTTAACTAAAAACTGTATATAACAAGCGTATTTCTGAAGAAGAAGAAGGTGGGAGAGGAGAAATAAAGGGAAAGGAGGGGAAGGGGTGACACGTCAGATGGAAAATATTTAAGATTTTTATACTTACTTGATTTTCAAGGAAAATTCGAGAAGAAGCTCTGGATCTTGTGGTCGAGAACAAAAGAGAGAAGGACACGTGTCGAGTTTTTGTGGAGTAGCCGAAACTGAAGTTCCATTTCTATTTCTTTGCCTTAAGATCTTATTATTTTTTATTTTTCTTTTTTTCTTTATTTTTTGAGATTTGTTTTAGGGTGTTTGTGTGGAAGATATTGACAGATTGAGAGATAATTGTGGAACTTTTAGTTGGCGTTTATTGTAGATATTTGATTTGTGTTGCAATTAAGATTTATTTGGATTGTATTAAATTGTCCGAAATAAAACATTATTTTATGACTATTTAATTTTTATGGGGTTATTGTCGCTATATCACTCTCAAGTTTTTGACGTTTGTTGAATTATTCTATAAATATTTTGCACGTTTAAATTTTTGAATAAATTCATCTTGTCCAATCATAATTAAATTTTAGTGTTTATAATCAATAATGTATGATTTATAAAATAAAAGTAATGCATAAGATTATGAGATCTTGAATTTGAAGTATGAAATATATCGATAAATTTTATTTTAATAATAGTAGACATATTTGTTTAAGGTATATTGAGTTGGTAGATTACAGATGTAAATTGTATTTTGATAGTTTGTGATAGTTGATGAAGATTTAATTATTATAAAATTTTTAATTTTGTCCCTGTAAAGATTTTTTTATTTTTAAATAAAAATAATTAATTCAAATTTTCTTAGACCATTAATTTATTTCTTTTTTATTAAAATTGTCATTACTGTTAGAATTAAAATTTGACATATTTTAACTTATCAATTTATTGCTACTATAAATTATAATTATGAATTATAAATTGGTGCCCCCTTTTAATTGAATTAAAAAAAATACTCTCGTCATTTTAATTTTATAAATACACTTTCTATTTTAAAATTTTTAAAATATAGGCACATTTTTTTTTAATTTCACTGATTATTAGTAAAGTTATAGTATTGTTCTTAACTAATTTCAATTGTTGAGTTTAACGATATTAATTGCATATTTTTCTTAGAAAACTATAAAGGAATAAGTGAAAAATTATAAAATTAAATCAATATAATGACTAAAATTATAATTTCTTAATTATTATGCAAAGTGATTATTGTCTATAAAATTTGGATAAAATGAATAAAAATAAGATGATTGTCTAAAATAATAATATTTAAAAAATGTAAAATTATTTTGTTTTTAATAAATATGTAAACCAATATACCACTTAAATAAATATGTATAAAAAATACAATATAATTTTTTAAATAGTATAATATATTTATTATACTTAAATCTACCTCAAATAAAATATTTATTAACTTAAGATAAAAAATTCACTCCTTTCAAAAAAAAAGATAAAAAATTCACTTTATATCGAGGAATGAGATCTCATAAAATAGATTATTTAATTACTTTTCTCTAAAGGACAATTTTTGTCAGAATAATAGGGCATATTATCGTTGTTTTTTTTTGTCTCAACACGTCATTGTTTTCGATTTCAATACGGAAAATAATTTTCTTAAAAAATATTTAATATTTTCAGATTTTGAAATTCATGTCTAAATAAAATACATGTTTTCCTTCGTTTTTCTTTTCAAGTTTACTATAGGGCGAAAACTTTTACTAAATATTTTTATATCGGTATATTTTAATTGATGATAATGTTGAATTAATTATTTAATTAGTATGCATAGCTATTTATTTGTTTTTTATTGTACATTTGATAGTTTTTTTAGGAAATGACACCTGGTGCCTTTTTTTTATTTATTGTTTTCAATTTTACAACACTCTTTTAAAACATAATTATGTTAACATATTTTTAATTATGTATTCTATAATAAAATAATATTTATATCTAATTTTTTAATTCTCTCTTCTCACTCACCTCTCTTCCTCTCTCTCCATCTACACCTCACTTTCCCTCTCTCTTCTCTAACCCTAACCTCCGCCGCCCATTCTCTGCCGCCCTATTCTCCTCTGTCTCCTTCTCCTCCTCTCCACCTCCATCTTTGGTCCCTCCCTCGTCGCATCTCTTCTCTCTCTATTGATCTCGACGTTTCTCCCCTTCTCTCATTCGTTCTCGGCTTCGTTCTCTATCGGCTTCGCACTTTCTCTTTGTTGCTCCAGTAATCCCAATATGGTTATTCAAGAGGGGGTGAATTGAATTTCTTACTAAGTATAAAAGTTTTTTAAAACTTTTGACTATGTCTTGAAAAACAAAAGTTAATAGCTAAATCCAACACACAACCACAGAAACTGAAATGAAAATGAGTAAGGGATAGAGAAAACAAATCCGCGCTTTATAATGGTTCAGTCCTCTTTGACCTACGTCCACTCCTCTAACCTCAATTAGAGAATTTCAATCCACTATCACTTCCTCACTTGTGGGAGGAGGCAAACCGTTACAATATCTTGTTTTTCAGGCTCACAAGACAACCTTTACAATCCCTTATTTTTCACTGGCACAACAAGTAAAACAATATCCACTTGTTTTTTCAAAGGTACCAAACAAATAAACATATTCTAATCATAAGCTTTACAACCAAAGCTTGTTTACACAATGATTAACAGAACGAGAATGATATTCTCACACCAACTCTCAAAGCAAATAGCAATATAAAAGCTTAGTTGTGGTGTAAGAACTTAAAAACACTTACAGAGAGAAAGTCAAGAATGAAATTTGCAAAGTTTAGACACACTCTCAATGCGTTCTCTTATTGTCTCTGAAGTGCGTACCTCCATTTATAGGTAGATTCCAAAATATAGCCGTTGTGAGACTTGAAATAGCCATTAAGAGACGAGAAAGATATTTTGATTTTGATGACATCAGCAGGCACAACGTGCATTGTAACCCATGCAACGTGCGTTGTAGATGTCTCATTGACGTACAACGTAACTTGCTTCTTTTCAATGTGTCTTGCATCTAACTCTGATGCTTCGGCCTCAAATGTTGCACAATGTAATGAATCTTATGTTTGTGCAACGTGACTTGAGTCTCCATCCAGAATGCTCACCTGGAAAATTTCTTCGTATAACGCGACTTGTGTCCATTTGCAACGTGCATTGATCATGCCTTAGTGTGCGTTACATATGGCACTTGATTATACAATGTGCGTTGTCGATTTCCAAAGATCTCTCCTTTGATTCTGTCACGTGATTGCGTCAGGTGTCAGAGAATATTCAAATTTGAACCCCAAGGCGTCAACATTACATTACATGACTTGTATCTGCGTGCAACATGCATTGAGGAAAGATTTCAAAGATGACCCCTTTACTCACAACATTGCTTGAAAGGTAGTGTAACATCGATTTCCATTGCTCTCAAGTCCACTCCAAGTTTGATGCTCATTCTCGTCAACGTGACTTGTATAGTCTACAATGTGACTTGTATAGTCTACAACGTGACTTGTACACAAGTGCATTTCATGCCGAGAGCACATCATTCACATAACGTGACTTGAGTTTCATGCAACGCGCCTTGTAGTTTTTCAGATACCTACTGCCTTCTTAGTTGAACTCGATAATGCGACTTGTATCTTGTGTTGCATGACTTATACCTTAACTAGAAAATCC
>CAODLS011712328.1:0-11115 GCA_948243855.1 Flueggea neowawraea | reverse complement strand
TACTCCGGTTCTCAATGTCCCTGTTTGTTCGCTCCCGAAGTCCGTGTTCGGTCTCGGCCAGTTGTTCTCGTCTTCCCCACAGAAACGAGAAGGCAGCAGCAAAGGGCAGCCAAATGGCAGCAGGAACCGCGCTGATCGAACTTGACTTAGAGAAGAACGATGCCGCGAGGAGGGGGTAACGGAATTTGTTAGCGTTTAGTGTTTAGAGCTAGTTTGGTGCTTGACTGCTTCTTATTGAAATTGCCTTTGGCCTAATTTGTAGTCTGCTGCTGATTTTTGTAACATAGTGTACCTTGGAAGAGGAGGAGTACAAAAAATTTTAGTCAGTTTTGCCTAAAGTATCGGTGTATCAAGTATTTCTAATGCACTTGCCAAGTTAGAGGTAGAACGAGTCTCTGTAATGGAACTTGTATCGGAGTATCTTGTTCAAGTGAATCTAGATGAACCTAAGTTTAATTTGAAGGCGATGGTCTTTGTCACTCTGCCCAAACTTCAGTTTGCTGTTTCTAAAATTCATTTACTCAACTTGTTGCATAAAAGAGCTATATCTTCTTTATAAGTTGTCTAGTGTTGCGGATTTGATATTTATATATGAGCATTGAATTGAAAATGTTCAACTCTATGCCTTTCTATTGAATATGCATATTCATCCTTGCTATGAGTTGTGCAAGGGGCATGTTAGCAGGAGGCATTGCTGGTGTTACGGCAGGGGCAGAGGCAGAGGCAGATGCAAACTCTGTAAAAATCTCTACTACAGGCAAGCCAGCTAACTGTATCTTATTATGCTTTTCTTATGTTTTTTTATGTACTTTTCAGGTTGGTGGAGAGAAGGGAGAAGGCGGAGCTAGCACTTACCTCTGATAATTATCACCCAGGTCATTATTTCCTTCTAGTCGCACTATAATCCTACAGAGCAGAAATTTCTAGAAAGTTCGTATGAGCACCTTAGTAGTTAGTGCTTCTGCTCATTTAGGCAGCATTGACAACTTGCTTCAATTTTGTTCAACATTCGTTGGTTTTAGTGTTTAACTTGTTTTACCAGTTGGACTCCTGTCTTACTGTTGTCCAACATAAAAATTTCTCTATTCTAGCTTCCACCTGACTATGCAGTTTCCTACTACTTTGTTCACATTGTGATTCTACTTTAGCTCCTTCGTCCAAAAAGTGTCAGGTATGGATTGTCTGGCATGTTACTTTGTTTTTGCTAATAATGTAAGATCTACTTGCTAGATCAATGGCTAATGAAGAATTTGGACATTCTCTAGCATTTTCGAAATTTGAATGTTCTGATTCATTTTTTATTTTGCCTATTGTGAAATTTTATTCTCTTCTCAAATAGAAACATCACACTCGAATAATAGGTCTAAGGACTTCCAGTTACAGAAGCCGTTCTATTCTTCCTTGTCAGAGGTTTTCATTACTCTCGCTTTGGTATCTACTTCTTTGCAGGTAGCATGAGGTGCATCTAACATGTCAATTTCCAGGTTATGAAAACAGAATATAATCCAGTCAACATGGTTCAATCCCAAAAGCTGGATCTCATTTTCGCCTCTGAAGTTTGCAGAGGTAACTTGGATCAATGTACATTTAATGCAGCACCCTCGTACTTGATCTTCAGCTACCAGCTTTACATGTCATTGGCCGACTTCTAGCGAGGGCACTAGAATCGATATAGTATTACCAAGGAGTATTCCAAGGGATATTAAAACCAAGGGAACGAGTTCTTATGGTGATCAATTCATAAAATAAAAGCAATAAATAACATGATTTGATTTTTGGGTTTTTGAATTAAAAGACAAGACTAATAAATCAAGCAATTGACAAAAGGAGCATACAATAATTAATAAAACGTTAAGACTTTCGAGATTTCAACTAAAGAATCATACTTGATATATTAATGAATGGGGCTTTAGGAATGATTGTTCTTTCCGTCAAGTTAGTCTAAAGTCTCTCTCAAGGTCATTTATATCATACCTACATTTACTAAAAGGGTCATCTTGGCCTCAATTAGCTAAATTAGATTCATTAAACCATTAAGAAATTTCATCGAATATTTTGTGGGCAAGCAATATTTTTATCCTAAACCATACAAGTTTAATGCTTGTGGACCTCATCTAGTTTTCATTTTTCGATTCTTCAACTAGGATTACCTAAACTACAACTATGATGATCAAGTATAATCATAGTCAAGCATAACAAGACAATAAATTAATTCTATGGGCATCTATTCAAATAGAGAACCAAAACACAATACTCATTAAAAATCAACTTCAAATATAGAATTTCAAGGCTCAAAACAATACTCATTCATTAAATAGTAAACATTCATCAATAGCCTACATCTCTAAGTCCTAACAAGAGATCTAAACTATCATACTTAACATAAAGTAAAAATAACAATAAAAATAAAGCATTGAAACCAAGTTAAAGGATGAAGAAATAGAGGAGAGATGGAAGTCAAGAACCCCTCTTCAATGTCACTTTGCAAGAGAATGTCCAAGACCTTCAAACTCCTTTGATTCTTCAAACCCTCATTTAAAGCTATCTAGGAATTGAAAGATAAATAGAATGTTTTTAAGTCTAGAGAATATGTGCAGAGAAAAATATTCCCCAAATAGGCAAATAAAAGGAGTATTTATAGCTCAAATGTGGCTTCAAAACCCTACAATTAATACTAACAAAAATGTCCTTTGGATATGCTTTGGTCCCCACAAGTCTTATCTTTTTTTTGGCACTCACTCTTTCCACCTTCAAGGTGGCCACGATCAACGCCATGATCGTGGCCACTCACTGGTTTGCTTTCTTGGTCGTGGCGTTTTGTCATGGCCATGACGTAAACTACATTTCGGGCCACGATCGTGGCATGAAGTTTCCATGACCGTGGCACACTTTTGGAACTCTATTGCAAGGCCACACCTTGCCCCACGGTCATGGCCTTCAGACTCCATAACCGTGGCTTGCTACTGCTTCTCTTGGTTTGCTTCTTCTCTGGTGGTCACAGTCACGGTGCTGGATGGCCATGACCGTGGCGAGCTACTACCTTGCCACCTTTTGCCTCTCTTTAAGCTTCCAACATTTGTGTGCCTTTTATGTCTTTTTCACCTCATTTCACACAAAACCTTTCATCCTGCAAAAAAATGAAAGAAATGTATAAATTACGCAATAAAAGCACAAATTATGAAGTCAAAATGCATAAATTCTTGCTCAATTATGTGTGTAAATTTATGATACATCAGTCATCGCCAATTTTTTCTTTGAAAATATGATACAAGGTGTTCTTTCCTAGCGTAATCATTCTGCAAATTAATTCTCTTTAGTTAAACAAACTGTAACGATTGGAAGGCTAATTGAGAGTTAAGTGTGTTGTTAACTGTTATACATTGATCTTTTTTTTTTTCCTTCCAGATTTGACGTGGGTTTGGATTTTGGTGTTTTCTCAAAATTTGTCGTTGGTTTTGGTGTTTTTGCAGAATTGAGAAAATATTCTGTTGATATTCATAGGACTTGAAAATTTTGCAATTTGACCAAAAACCTTGACTCCTTGTAACGTTTGAATATTAAAAAGTAAACTTTTTTATGCAATTATATATCTGAAAACATCTTTCGCTGATAATTAACTGCAAATTCGGTCTCCGAAACAAGAACAAGCAGAAAATAGAACAAATAGACAATAGTGTCTACATTTGTTTTGCTCAAAATTTGCTTACTTGTTGAAAATTCAATAGGAAAGATAAAACAACGTACTGAAGTGGTATATTTCTGATAGAGATAAATGAAAGGACAACCCTTTAATACTACAATAAAGTCAAAATTTTAGGTCGTTTTTCTACCTGTTGATGTTATTATAAACTTCTTTCTTAACCAGGAAACTTTTTCTGATCAACCTTGGTGTAGGTTGCAAATCATGTTCTCATGAAAACATTGTTGTATTTGATGAAGGGACTTATTTACTTGTGAAATCACCAATCTTTTATATATTTGATGATCAATTCGTAATGGGTTGTGAGTTTGAAGTAGATTTAGTAGAAATAAATTGTATAACTAGATTGTATATTGAAAAATATAGTAGAGGAGTGGCTGTATAGGATGTCTTTTAGACATAGATTACTTTATATAATTTACATCTACTCCAAACAAACACCCCTATATGTTTATTGAAGCTTTAAAAAATATGTGCAACTACTCTAGTATTGGACTTCTTTGGTAGGTAAAATCTGTTCATAGCTAACATACTAACTATCGGACCAACAATTTATTGGTCAATATGACTTTTAACAAGTACGTAATAATTTTCTTTCTTAAATTATTATTTTCAATTATTTTTCGTGCCCTTATATAATTAAGCAGTACAAGAATGGTTTGTATGTAATAATTATTATATCAAACAAATTGACATCAGAGAAACTGAGATAAGAAATTCTTAACAACATAATCAGCCACAATCCCATTTGTTTTCTCTGTTGCATGGAAAGAATCCCAAAACACATACTTGTCTGCGTCTGAACATGAAAGGATTTATGTTATTGCACACATAACTCATCTCAAACATTCCAGTTCCGTAGCATGCCGTCTCCGCATTTTCAAATCCTGCCATTCAAGAACTTTTTGTAGTTTAGTTTATTGGTGCTAGAGTCGTATTTAATGATGATTAGTGCTAATCATCGAGAGTTCGGTTTCACTCACCAAAATAACTTGGATTTTGAATCAGTTGAGAGAGAATGTCATAGGGGTTTGAAAAAACCAATTGTATTCCAGAGAACTCCTTGTTCAGATTCATGACTAATTCATGCAATCTCTGATTGAAATCCATGACCACGTTGTTATATTCTTCGATGCAAACTCTTCCAAACAAAACCCTTCTTGTTATTTCCAGTGGCAAACACCCCATCGGAGGAAGCCCCCCTAATGAAATCTTTCTCGCGCCGAGATGATGAATCTCTGTGATGAAGTCTCCAGCAATTCCTACCAGAAAATCCTGATATTGATCGACAGAAAACTGTGATGACCTGCCTGGAAAAACTGTATAGTAGTTCTCCAGGAAGTCGTTTGTTCCTACACTTATAAGGTATAGTGCTTCACTTAGAATCTCATTAGCTTTCTCATTGCCAAGATGGATTCTCAGCTTTTCTTGATATTCTCTGTAGTACTCTAGCTCCTTCCACAGAGGAATCACAGACTGGAATAAGTAGAAAATAAGTCACTAAAGCAACAAGTTAATACGAGTATTATGTAGGGTTGATTATCGTAGACACGATTACACAATAATTGAGTATTAATTACACTACGACTTTTATCTTTTGTTGTGTTTATGTAACGTATAATTGTATAAGATATGTAAATAATACGAGTTCGTAACTACAATAGCTATAATACATAAACTCGTATTGGGACTCATCAATACTTTTGTGTTTGTGTCGTGTAATCGCATGAATATGAACATAAATTGCGAAACATTTCTTGAAAATAAAAAAAAATTATTTTAAATCAAAACACCAACCATTTTCGATTTAAAATAGCTTTAGCAAGACTTACCAGGACACTAGAAGTAGCATTATCGTAACCGGTACCAGCAGAAGCGAAGCTAGCACCAGTGGCGAAGTCTTGAATACCATAAGCCGGGTCCAGGTATGCAGGTATAGTTTGTTTGATCCCAAAGGCTTCAGCAATGAAGTCCGGCGAAATCCGGCCGTTGGAAAACCTTCCGGTGGGTTTGCCTCCGGAGAAATCACGACCATATGGCTGAAAATTACTCTTCAGTATCGTAGCTATGTGGTTATTGTTTCCTGAATCCACCGAAGAGTCTCCGAACACAATAATGGCAGGAACGTTTGCATTTATATTCGAGATTTGCATTACCAGCTGAGCTAGTAACAACCAAAACATGGCATTGGATCGCATATTTATGTTCAATAACCAAATTTTTCTATGTATTGTGACTAACAATTATCAAGAAATTGAACTGGTTGGTTTGTAATATTGATGATTCTCTGTGAATAAAGGAAGAGAAGAAGCTTATGAAAGTTGACTGGTGAGTTTATGGTTTGTTGATGCTTTAATGGCTAAATTCTTATGTGAGTTTTCATAAGCAGAGTGATTTGGTTGCATTGCAAAAAGCTAGTGTCTCATGCATGATGCTTATAGTGGTGTCAAAAAAAAATTACCATGGTTAGAGAATTGTTGGTTTTTTTCCTAACCATGAGGTGTTTGGATCACAAGTTTGACATCTGTTTTATGTCTTCTTCACTTGGTTAATCTTCCTTTATGTTAAGAGATTTAGGAGTCAGCCAAAGAGAAATGTATTTTGGAGGTGTCGGATTTGCGAAATTCCTTAACTGAAAATATTCATCGTCGTTTAAATTATCTCGTCAGATTATATCTTATTGGTTAAGTGCTCAAAAAGAGTTCGGGATTTCAATGAAAGTTGAAGTAAAGTTGCAAGATATCCACACGAAGTGTCTAAATGAAAAGGCTTGATGGGCAATTTGGTGCAGTTATAACGTTTAACAAGAGCAGCCTTGTCCTGTATGAGGAAAGTTGGCGTAAGAATTAGCTTTTGAATCACAAATTAAATGTGAGATACCATTTACAATCTACACTTGCTGCATGCTTTCCTCTTTGTGTCTTGACTCATCAGCCACTGTGCTTTTACGGCGTTTGCATTGTTAGGTTGCGAAAGAAAAACAAACAATTAAGAAATGATGATGTCTTGAATCTGAACAATAAAAGGATTGGTTTTCAATAGAAATGAAAAAGGGGGAAAATTAGAATTTTAGAGTGAAAAGTGGTGAGAATTCTTATTACATGTGTTATAATCATGTTATGTTATTTGTATATCAATATGTAATTATCATGAGATAAAATCAATGAAAATAAAAATTCGTGTCAATTAAATCGTGACATAATCATGTACTTTGTAATCTTCTTATTGGATGATGGTAGCTTCTTTTTCATTTTTTCAAAACAGATTTCAGTAGAATAAGTATAGAGGTCAAGTCTACCATCCTTTCGTGTTAAAATCAAAACGAGTTGTCGTCTACCCGGGATGAACCAGTTTATGCATTGCCTGTTAATATCCACGTGGCAATGCCATTGACTTCTGCAGTGTGTGTTGTCTTGGTGAGCCTTCTACTTTGTTCAGGTACTATAATGCTCAAAACAAATCACCTCTCTGTCACTCTGTGTGAGATAGAGTCTTCACTGTTTCTGTCAGAGAGAGACAAAGTAATCAGTTTCCATGACAACTTCAAAGCTCCAAGCATTTTGGAACCACCCAGCCGGACCCAAAACCAGTTAGCATTCCTCCTCTATCTTCATTGATTCTCTTTCTCTATTAATAATCTTCATATCTTTGATTGATTCTCTTGATTATGGATGCGTAAAATGTTTATCAATTTTGCTTTTACAAACTCCAAAACAAATTGTCTTTGGAGAATTTCGGTAGTGTTAATTGTTGTGTGTGCCATATTTCGATGTGACTTAAGTCAATATGCATTAGTTAGTATATGACACAAAATATACAATTGCAGTTCATTTTTGGGCACCAACATGTAAATGGATCATCAGCATAGCAAATATTGCTGATTTCTCTAAACCCCCTGAACTCGTCTCTTATCCTCAGCAAACAGGTACGGAAAAAACTGTCTCGAGATCAAAGTTTATGAAAATACTAACATTGTCTCACTAACTAATTCGATTTTTACTCTTTGTTTTTTGTTGAAATTGTAATATATGCAGCTGTTACTGCCACCGGACTTATATGGTCACGTTACAGTATGGTCATTACCCCGGTAACGACTAATGAGTGCTGCCTTTTCCATAAGTAAAGATATTGCATAATTGTAATCTGACAGGAATAGTTTCATAAATCGCCAATTCTTAAGATCTTGTATTTACGATTCTGTTTTGCAGAAGAACTGGAATCTTTTCAGTGTGAATCTTGCGATGGCTGTTACAGGCTTGTATCAAATATCGCGTAAAATCAAGTTAGTTGTCTTAAAATCTCTTGTATATTCACTTGTATGTGAAATCTAATGCCTATAATGCAGTTGAAGGTTTTTTCTTTTTCTCAATTAGTGTTGTACTCATTTTAGTGTAGTATCGTTGTTGTAATGCACTTTGCCATGCACTGTAGGCACGATTACTTCTCCAAAACAGATGTTGTTGCGGCAAAAGAGTGATGCCTCTACGTGTACCCAGTATCAGTAGATAAGTTTCAGTTCTGCAATTGTATTTCTAGCACTGTTGGATAAAGAACGGTTAAATAAGGATGAATTATTCTCTTTCGAAGACCAACGTAAATATTGTCCTCTTTCAAATGTGACGCTCATATTTATATAAGCTCCAGATCCACTTTCCACATATTCATTGCGGGATTCACCAATGAAGACACAAATATTTCTCACTATATTAAGATTATTCGTTCTAAATTTCTTACTATAGTCCATAGGAACCTAAAAGTTGCTTTATTTTCTTGATTGTCTCCTCATACTGTCCTTTTAAAACGTTTGAATTAATAAATTTTCAAGCAGAAATGGCAATAAAACAAAAGAGCGATTAAGAATGAGATTATTCATTAAAACAATACAACTAAATTAGAAAAAACAACAAGAAAATGAAATTTTTTTAATTACTCATAAAATATAGACATTTTAGAAGAATTATAATCAATTTTTTAATTTTACAAACTTTTATCATCAAAACGAATTACCACCTGGTGTTTTTTATTTGATTTTAATTTCATGAACATTTTGAATATAAACATGAATTTATATTAAATTAAATATTAAATTATGTGTTCTCTTTAATAAATTTGTGATTTTGCCACAAACTTTTAGAACTCTCAAAAATAATGGTTGTCATTTAATTTAGGGATAAGCACACAAATAGACAACAAAAAAAAATCAGATAAGATTTACAAATGCAACAACATGCCAAAAATAACAACACGGAATAAAAATATGCAAAAATAATATAATTTCATTGCATGTTGACCATACTCTTTTAACTAGTGAAAATGAGTACAAACTAAGAACAACACAACTACAAACTAGTAGAACAACAAAATGAGAACAAACCGAGAACAAACACCAACAAAAATTAGTACAAGTCAAAACAGACTTTTTTTAAAAAAATAATTATTTCTTCATTATTCAGTAAAATTATGAGTACAAACTTATATAAATGAGAACAAACGAAGAATAAAACTAATACAACCTAAATTGAGATTTGTTAATTACACTAACAAATGCTTAAAAAAATGAGAACAACATGAGCACAGAAGATGAACAAAAATGAGTACAACCCAAAAATATTAGGGGCTAGAAGCTTAATATTTTCTTTACTCTTTGGTAAATTTACGAAAAAAAGAGTACAAAATGAGTACATTCACAAAAATAAATGCTTACATAATGAGTACGAATTATTTGAAACTTGTTGGTTACACCAACAAAATGCTTACAAAAAATGAGAACAAATCGAGAACAAACGAGAACAAAATGAGTACAATAAAAAAAGGATCGACAACCATAAAAATCACTAAACAAGAACAACTAGTATGTCCATACATCACCTATTTGCAATTAGATATCCACACTACCATTCTGTAAAACTTTCACTAAGCAAATTTACAAATGTCGACATCTGGATGTATTCCTTCCTTTTCAAAGCCCTAATCGCGCAGTAGTCACACCCCTCCTAACACCCTCGCCCCCCAGCACCCCTCCCCCCACGAACTGTTATAGTTCGGATCCAAAAACTTGTCGATGTGTTTAAATAACCAGATCTCCTTCATTGAAGAGCGACACGTCCGAGAGCTTTATTTCATTGACGTAAACAACATCCTGGCATGGAGACACGATAAGGGACTTGTTTGGAAGGAGAGCAGGAATGTGAGTGAGCAGAGGTAGGAGGAAGAGAGTGTGAGGAGAGAAAGAGAGAGAAGAGAAATGGTACTGGAAAGGAGAGAACGACGGTTATCCGTACAAGGTGAAAGCAACGTCTTTTGGAGAAAGGATCATGAGCGACGGTCACCATCTTTCCACCGCGACTTAATCATGTCCGCCATCATTGACTTAATCATGTCCGCCATCGTTGAGAAGGAGAGAAAGGGAGTAAGGAGGAGGACAAGATACTGGCAACAGATGGTGGTGGGGGGAGAGAGAAAAAAGACCTTGGTTGAGAGGGAAGCAAATATAAGTGACGAAGATGAGATAGATAGATGAGAAAGAAATTAATTTTTAGGAGAATATAAATTGTTATATTTATGAAATATAAATTAAAATGTATAGCGCAAAACCCATAATTAGTCCACCCAACTGTTAACCAACATCTTTGTAGCCCACCGAACTTTCGTTTTTACTTATTAGCCCACTGAACTTATAAAAACGATGTAATTAACCCATTTTCGTAACGCTACTAGATTTACACTGTACATGTCAGATTTTTCCGTTTGACTATGATGACGTGGATGCCAACATTGCTAAAATATAACAGAACAAATATTCAACCCCTTAAACTTTGAGAAAAACTTCTGTCAACCCGCTGAACTTTAATATTCACCTATGAACTTATTGAACTTTCTAAAAAAATAAATTATTAATCCAATTTCATTCGATCATTAATCAAAATTACTATAAAAAATTACAATCTCAAAATAATTCACAATATATCAATTCTCAATAAATAATTTTATAACATTACTCAAAAATTTGATTAATATATTTGAGCATTAATCAAAAGGAAAACAAAATATAGTAGAATATTTAAAGTATCATCCAAAATAAATTTTTAGTAATTAATTGTCAAATTTCAAAGCAACAGAGAGACCAAAACTATGTCAAATTTCAATTCAAAGCAAAAAAACACTGAAAACTCTCTTTTGATTAATGCTCAAATATATTAATCAAATTCAAGATAAAAAGAGAGGAAAATAACCAAAATTTATTTTGGATGATACTTTAAATATTCTACTTTATATTGTTTCCCTTTTGATTAATGCTCAAATATATTAATCAAAATTTTGAGTAATGTTACAAAATTATTTATTGAGAATTGATATATTGTGAATTATTTTGAGATTGTAATTTTTTTTATAGTAATTTTGATTAATGCTCGAAT
>CAODLS011711815.1:0-11664 GCA_948243855.1 Flueggea neowawraea | reverse complement strand
TACCCATTTTGAGACATAATCAACAGCAAGAATAATATATTGATTACCAAATGATGAAGGAAAAGGACCCATAAAATCAATACCCCTAACGTCAAAAATTTCACAAACAAGTATGGGTGTTTGAGGCATTTCGTTTCTTTGGTTTATGTTTCCTACATGTTGGCAACGATCACAAGCTTTACAAAATGCATATGAATCTTTAAAAATTTTAGGCCAATACAAACTAGATTCAAGCACTTTCCTTGATGTTCTATTAAGGCCAAAGTGACCACCACAAGCTGAAGAATGACAAAATTGCAGAATAGATGAAATTTCAGTTTCAGTTACACACCTGCGAATGATCTGATTTGATCACATCATCCAAAGGCATGGATCATCCCAAATATAATATTTGATATCACTTTTCAACTTATCCCTCTGAGATTTGCTATAACCTTCGGGAAAACCATGGTTAGTTAAATAATTAACAATATCAGCATACCAGGGGTTTCGTCATGGCCATGCCGAAGTGCTTATCAGGAAATTCTGCAGAAATTTCAACATTGGATTTTGGAATGTGAGGATGCCTACTGAGATGGTCAACCACCAAATTTTATGCCCCTTTCTTGTCTTTAACCTCAAGATTAAATTCCTGCAATAACAAAACCCAACGAATTAATCTTGGTTTAGCATCCTCTTTATTCATCAAATATCGAAGAGTTGTATGATCTGAATAAACAACAACTTTCGTTCCCAATAAAAAAGATTGAAATTTCTACAAAGCAAACACTACAACAAGCATTTCTTTTTCTGTTGTTGAATAGTTTTTTTGAGTCGAATCAAGAGTCTTGGACGCATAGTAAATCACGTGTGGATCTCTCCCAATTCTTTGCCCAAGAATTGCGCCTACTACATAATTTGAGGCATCATACATCAGTTCAATTGGTAGATTCCAATCTGGTGCTTGTAAAATTGGTGCAGAAATAAGCTTTTCTTTCAAGACATTGAAGGCCACTTTGCAAGAATCATTAAATTCAAAGGTAGCATCTTTCTTTAGTAGCCCACTTAGAGGATGTGCAATCTTCGAAAAGTCCTTGATAAATATTCTGTAGAAACCTGCATGGCCAGAAAAGAATGAACTTCCCGCACATTTATGGGGTAAGACAAAGATTTAATAACATCAATTTTTTCCCTATCCACTTCTATACCTCTAGCTGAAACAATATGACCCAAAATAAGACATTGATCACCCATAAAATGACATTTCTCATAATTCAAAACAAGGTTCATTTCAATGCATATTTTCAGAACTTTATTTAGATTTTTTAAACAGGATGTGAACGAATTTCCATACACAGTAAAGTCGTCCATAAAAACTTCAATGAAATTCTCCATATAGTCAGAAAATATACTTACCATACATCTCTGAAAAGATGTTGGTGCGTTGGAGAGACCAAAGGGCATGGGTCCATAAGCAAATGTACCAAAGGGGCATATGAACGTTGTCTTCTCTTGGTCTTCTAGACCAACTGAAATCTATTGAAAACCTGAATAACCATCTAGACAACAATAATGAGTTTGACCTGTTAGGCGTTCTAACATTTGATCAATAAAAGGAAGTGAAAAATGATCCTTACGAGTAGCAGAATTCAACTTCCTATAATCTATGCACACACGTCATCCATTAGAGATTTAGGTAGGGACTAACTCACCTTGTTCGTTCGTTATAATGGTAATATCAGTCTTTTTAGGAACAACCTGAGTAGGACTTACCCATTTACTGTCTGAAATCACATAGATCACTCTTGCATCCTGAAGCTTTAAAATTTCTTTCTTCATCATCTCCATCATAGGTGGATTTAAACGTCACTGTGGTTGCTTGTAAGGTTTACATTCATCTTCTAATAATATTCTATGCATATAGATAGAAGGACTCAAACCTTTTATGTCAGTTATAGTCCACCCAATAGCTTCTTTATTGTCTTTGAGAACTCAAACTAGTCTTTCTTCTTTCTGCAATGTGAGTTTATTTGAAATAATAACAAGAAGTGTGTTTGACTCACCCAAAAAGACATATTTCAATGGAAGGAACAAGTTTGTTTTCTGAAGCGGTAACTATCAAAAAAAATGCAGAAAGAACAGGTATGGCTTGCAAATCAGAGAGGGCATACTTCAAGGCCGACGACAACACCCAATATTCCTTAAGTTCTGCTAGGTTCTTCTCTGTAATACTTTCAGTCAACACAACCTGCAGAAAATCATCAACATAGAATTCCAAAAAATTTTCTATTAATGGGTCAATGCAATTTATAGCAAAAACAGAAGAATAATCATTGGGGTGTCTCATTGCTTCATTGATATTGAATTTAATTGCAGCACCGTCGAATTCCATAGAGAGTGTAGTGCGGGCTGTTTTCAAAAATGGTCTTCCTAACAATAACAACGTCGAACTAGGAGTGTCATCGTCCTCCATGTCTAACACATAAAAGTCTGCAGGAAAAACTAAGTCGTTTACCTGCACCAAAACATCCTCCAAAACACCATCAGGAAAAACACTTGAACGGTTAGCTAATGTCAATATCACACCATTTTGTTTCAACGGTCCAACATTTAATGTACAATAAATAGACAAAGGCATTAAATTAATAGAAGCACCAATATCACATATAGTTTGTTCAATTCCAACATTGCCTATTTTACATGGTATAGTAAACATACATGGGTCTTTTTCCTTGATAGACATGTTTTTTTGTAACACTGCTAAGACAGCCTCTCCCATGTATACTCTTTCATTGCCTTTCAACTTGTTCATACCAGTGCACAACTCTTTCAGAAATTTGCAGTAACGAGGTACTTGCTTGATCGCAGTAAGCAAAGGAATGTTGATCTCCACTTTCTTCAAAGTTTCCAACACCTCTTGGTCATCCAAGGCATTTTTTTTTCTTTGCTAATCTGTGTGGAAAAGGTGGCTTTTCAGGATTCCCAACTACTGGAACAGTTTTGGAATTTTTCGAATTTACTGGGTCTGTCGCAGTGGCTTCAACATGGTCATGCTGAAGTGATATCACGTCTGAATTGGGAATTTCTTTTCCACTTCTAAGAGCAATTGCACTAGCATTCTGCCTTGGGTTAAGCTCAGGTTGTGAAGGTAATTTTTCTTTGTTCTCCAACTTGTTAACTGAGATGGCTAACTAATAAAATTGGCCTCGTATATCCTACATAGCAGATTGGGTGGTAGCCATGAAACTTTTCAACATCTCTTCCAAAGAACTTGTTTTCTCACTTTCGTTTGATTGGTGGGGTTGTTGTCTCTGCTGAAACTATTGTGGTTGATGGTTTTGTTGCTTGTTTCCATACCTCAACTTAGGATGATCTCTCCACCCAGGATTGTATGTATTAGAATAAGGATCATACATTCTTTGTTGTTGGCCACCATAATTGTAATTGATATTATTGACTTGTGCACACAATTCTTCATCTTGCAGAGATGGGCAAGAATTTGAGGCATGTACTACAACACAACAAACTCCACAAACGTGGCTTGACTGAGCCTTGTTACCATTCACATTATTCAAACCAATAACAGTCTTTTCCAACAAATTAGCAATATTATCCAACTTAGCCTCAAGTCGAGAAGAATTACTTACCTCATGAACTCCTCTGGTTACTGTTTCGGTGTGGTTGCCAAATTGTTGTGAATTAGTAGCCATGGTCGAGATCAGCTCTCTTGCTTCTTGAGGCGTCTTGTTCAACAAAGCTCCATTAGCAGCAGCGTCAATCATTCTTCTCTCAATTGTCAACAATCCTTCATAGAAATACTGAATTAACTGTTGTTATGTGATCCCATGCTGAGGACAAGTGGTGCACAACCTTTTAAATCTTTCTTAGTATTCATGTAGAGATTCTGAATCTTTATGTTTGATGCTACATATCTCTCTTCTCAAACTAGCAGCTTGGGAAGCAGGAAATAATTTATCTAGAAACAGTCGTGCCATCTCGAGCCATGTATTTACTGTACTAGGAGGTAGATAATATAACCACTCTTTGGCTCTGTCCTCCAATGAAAAAGGGAAAGCACGCAATTTCACTTGCTCTTCAATCACCCCCTATGGTTTATAACCAGAACAAGCCACATGGAACTCCTTCAAATGTTTATTCAGCTCCTCTTTCTCAAGTCCATGAAACTTGGGTAGCAACTGAATTAATCCTGATTTCAGCTCAAATCCAACAATTAAAGGCTGGTACTGGATGCATAATGGTTGTTGGTCTACGGGAGGTGCAATCATTTGTCTCAGAGTTTGCTCAAGTGGAGCTACTGTTAGAACAACAATTCGACCTTTGTTGTCGTTTGCCATTTCTGTTTCAGCTTCAAAATTGATGTTTTCAGCAAAATCAGCCAGTGAAGGCGTAGAAGTAGAAGCTTGCTCTCTGTGAAGTCTGGCCTTTCTCCTTAATTGTCTAGCGGTCTTCTCTATTTCAGGATCATAGAGAAGATTATCTGTAGACAAAGAAGAAAGCATATAACCGAGAAAATATCAGTAGTAAAAGCAAATAAACAATCTTATGCACCGGTCTCTGGCAACTGCGCCAAATTTGATTGCTTGTCAAACCACCAAAATAATATTAACCTGCTCGAGAACACTAAAATAGAGTAAAGTAGTGAGCATGGTCGATCCACACAAAGACCGGTAGAAAATTGTTTAATTGCAGAAATAGAAAAATAAAATAAAGTTGATCGAAATGAAAGTGAAATCGAAATTAAGAGTAAGCAAAGATAAAAAAAAATCGCAATGAAAAATAAAATTGCAGCAATAGAAAAATAATAGAAATTCAATAATGAGAAAGCCTAGTCAATGTATTTCCTTTGTTCAATTCAATCAGCCGATCACAAACACAAAAGATCAATGTAGAGCATTCAAGTAGATAGAGTTATAGCTAACGGTGATGCACTCAATTAACCAATCTCTTCTTAAATTCTCGATAGCATCGGGACGCCCTGCAGACTATTTTCCTAACCACTAGACAATCCCCGGGATGCCCTGACAAGATTTAATCTATGGTAGCAGTACGAATTAAAGAGACATTTATCCTAGCCAGTGAAATCAGAAACGCAATGATTCATTTAAACTAGATTACTCAGTTCCATAGCAATGAACAATGTCCAACACATAAATTCACGTCATTTGTTATCTAAATTAGGACTATTGTGATGCACTAATAATCCTAAATAACAGTATATTAATCCAATCAATCAACCAACGGGCCCTTGTCAATCAATTAATCAAGATAATAATAAAAGAACTCAAGAACAGAAACTGAATAAATACTTGAATTACTCAATAAAAATTAAAGCAAAAGTATTACAACTTCATGGATTTGAACTACGAAAATACCTCAACTAGAAGAGGATTAGTTATACATGATGATGAAAAAGCACAAAAGTTCCACAATAGTTGTTGTTCGTGAGTGACAAAAGGTGAGGAAAAAGGAGACCAATAATAATAAAAAGAGTATTTATATGTGGCTCCTTCAAAACCTAATCCTAAGTAAATAATAATGGTAAATTAATAATAATAATGTAACTACAATTGTTCCAGCAGCAAAAATAGGTTAAAAGCCTTCAGCCACGTCCATGAGGCTCAAATCCTGAGGCCTAATAGTGAAAACAAGCAGTCCAACGCAAATAAGTAAAGCCCAGTCTTCATGCCCACTAGAACATGACCATACTAAAGTGTTGTCCATGCTGAAACATTCAAAATAACTCTAATTCCTCTCTTTTCACCAACATACCACCTCAAACACAAAAGAAACCAAAAGACATAAAAACACACATATAATGACAGTTCACAATGCAAAACTAACATAAAATGCAACATTAAACATGTCTAAAATACAACCTATCACTTTCCATCCACTTCTAACAACATACCACCCTGCACCTTTCTTGTGTTTTTCAGTGATTGCCTTTGTCCATCACCAACACAATTAACATGTCTTGGTTCATTTGTTGTTAACCCTCGTGGATCAACCCGATCGAACTTTGCCTGTTTCGGAGTCTCGATCACAAACTCCACCCATTTTTCTACAGAACTTACAACAATTTTTAACCCATTAGCAACAACTGAGTTACCAATCAATGTGTAAATTCCATTCCGCAATTTACCCTTTATCACCATCGAAGATCCCTTGAACACCGGAATCTCTCCACCTCTTCTAGAGAAACCATAACCTTACTTAGCCAAAGCACTAACAGAAATCAAATTCCTTCACAATCCTGGGACATATCAAGCATCAAGTTTTCTAACTATCCCATTATGCATCTTGATCTACAACGAGCCACTACCTTCAACACTCAGCTTCTTACCATCTTTCAATTTCACACTGCCTCTCCATTCTCTAAAAGTATCAAACAGTTTTCTAGAAAATGCCATGTGATAAGCTACTCCAGTGTCAACAACTCAGCTATCTTCAGATCTAGATATAGTAACTTTCAAAACTTCACTGCTCTATCCCTTATCAGAATTATCCTAAATCCTTACAGAATCATTCTGAAATATTGTTGCACTTGATTCCTTACCGTTTTCCCTATGTGGACAATTTTTTTCATGTGCCAAATCTCTTTACAGTGATAACACATCAACCCATGATTCTTTCCCATTTTATTGTCTCTACTCACAGTTAACCTGGACTCCACACTGTCTCCATTTGAACTAGTAGTTAACTTCTTCAGTTCTTTCGACAACAGAGCATCCTTAACATCATTAATCGAGATTCTATCTCTACCATACATGATAGTATCAACAAAACTCTCATACGAGTCAGGCAAAAAATATAACAGAAATATAGCTTGATCCTTTTCCTCAAGTTCAACACGAACACCTTTCAAATCTAATACAATCCTATTAATTTTTTCAAGATGTCATGTTACTTGCATCCCTTCTGTCATCTTCAAGGTATGCAGTCGCCTTTTTTCTGATAAAGCTTGTTCGACATGGATTTCTTCTGATACATACTCTCCAGCTTATTCCACAAGCCTGCTGCAATAATTTTATCAGCTACCTCCCTCAAGACTTCATCTGCCAGACTCAATAGCATTGCATTGTGCGCCCTCTTCACAGTCTCAGCTTTCTGCGCTACTATCAGTTCTTCAAGTAATTTTCCTTCACCTTCTAACGCTTCCTCACACTTCTGTTAAACCAGAATCGCGTTCATCTTCAACTTCCACAGAGTGAATTCATTCGATCAATTGAATTTTTCAATATCGAATTTGTATGAAGACATCTTCTTTCTGTAGAACGGAACCCAGGAGTTTTTAAACAAACTTTTGTGGCTCTGATACCACTTGTCAGGAAAACAGACGATAGAAGAACGCGAAAATAAACAATAGCAATCACATAAGAACACAAGATTTACGTGGTTCGGTCAATCGACCTACGTCCACGGGCAGCACACAAGTAATTCTATTATTCAAAGTCAGAACCGGCGTTCAAAGGCATACAAGCTTACCAAGGCTTACAAGAATTGTTCTCAAGCCACCTATTTATAGTTTACAATGAAACTCTATCCAAAATAGACCACCCAAAACTCTAAAACACGTCCTAGACCCCTCCAGAGTTAAGACACGGTCGCAAGAGTTAAAACACGGACATGGCAACCAAGACACGGGCATGAAACACGCGTCCGTGTGTGAGACGTGCATCTACCACATTACACGGGCAGGGACACGGTCATTTCCTACACTATAACTTCACACATGCTCTTTTTTCACTAATTTCGTCCCATTCTAACTTGCTTCATCAAACATCACCATAACTTCACAATTCTTCAAAAAAACTCACTTCAAACTCAACAATAAATGCTAAGTATATAAATGTTCAAAAAAGTCCATTTTTTGAACATTTGAAATGGAAATTAGATATATCTTTGTTGGCCGAAAGAAGTAAGATGATACGTATCTTTCACTAAAGTAATTGTCTCGAATTTTCCAGATTTACTCGTATATATGCGCCTCCATGTGTATTCAAAACACCGTATATGTAGTATTTACTTAAACATCCAAAAACGATGCGACTTAGTATGTCTTTACTTCGCTCAATTGACATAACCCTAGTACCAAAGCTCTTGTTTGATGTTATTACAAGACAACCTTTCATATGAACTCTCCAAGTTTAAGACAGCAAAACTCTGAACTCACATTTAACTTCATTTACTACTCTCAACTGTCCCCCACCGCTCCTTCTCGCCTTTAAAATGGCCAATCCTCAACACACATAAGATTGAGAGAGTCAAGTGAGAGTTCACACAGAGAGAGACACATGGCTAAGTCTTTTGCTTGTTTTCTTTTGGTTCTTGCCCTAGTTGCTATCCATGCTGTTGCTAGGGATGTTCCTGGAACCAAAAATGTAGTTCCAGTTGCCAAAACTGAGAAGCCAAGCAATGCCGGCGTAAATGACAAGAAGAACTTCATCACATATGGTGGTGTTGGTGGGTTCGCCGGAGTCGGCTCTAATGGCCTTCCGTTTGGTGGAGTTGGAGGACTTGGTGGCGTTACTGGACTTGGTGGTGGTGTAGGTGGTGGAGTTGGTGGCCTAGGTGGAGTTGGTGGACTTGGTGGCCTTGGTGGTGGAGTTGGTGGCTTGGGTGGTGGTTGTTGTGGCGGTAGTGCCGGTGGAGTAGGTGGTGGTGCTGCCGGTGGAGTAGGCGGTGGTGTTGGTGGTGGAAGTGGCGTTCTTCCTTAACCTTGAGCCATGAACGGTGCTTTGGTTTCATATATCAACTTTCAAGTGGTTTGAGAGCTTTACGTAATTATGGCAGTTAATTAAGTTACTTTGTGTGAGGGTTTGTGGTTTTTTATTATATATTTTGTTTCTATTTACATTTCCTGTCTCTTTATTTTGTGTTTTTATTCTATGTTTGAGAGATTTCACATAATGAAGCTTCAGTTTATTGTGTTCATGTTTAGTCTTCCTTTTTCTTTTCCTTAGAGTTCCTTTATCTTACTATTGCATAATAGTTTTGCTATTTATATTATTTATTATCATTTTATATTCAAATAACTAACGAGAAATTTATGTTAATTTCTTCATTTTCTTATGTAAATTTCCTCAAGTATGGCAGTTAATTAAATATGCTTGAACCTTGAATTCATTGTATGTACTTTATGTATGAGGATGAAGATTGAAATGCATTTAATTCAAGCTGTTTCATGTGATAGTAGTTAATATTGGCGTTCTTACTAAAAGAGAGACAATGACAACTCTAAAAAAACATATACTCTCTCTTTTTTACAATAAGTGTTTTTCAAAGTTGTAGCACACATATTAAGATAATGATTAGATTACATTAACTATAATACTAATTTATTATATTATTTCTATTAATGATTTATTGAAAATATAAATTATACATTGTAAGTCACTATAAGAATATATTTAGAAAATTATGTTCAAAACTTTTTTGATTTTATTTGTAAAATGTCTAAAAGATAATTTTTTTTATAAAAAAAAAGTGAAAAGGAGTACTCTTATATATCGATTTGATAAACTTACTTTATTTGAGTTTCTTTTCCATATGTCTGCTCTCAAATGAAAGTACGATTGGCATCATCCTATAAATATAAAAGAGGAAATTAACACATTTTCATTTCCAATTGCAAGGCTTCAGAAAATTATGTCACACATATGGTGTTAATGGTATGTTTGCCCAATATTTTCTAGTCGATTTGGACAACTAAAAAATTCAGAATCAAGTTGGATGGAAATATTATTCCTGTTATGTTTTATGGGAAAATAAATATTGGATGTTTTGGTCTAATTAATGAGCCTCAACTGCTCCTAGATGTAAATTTTAATGCAAGGAAATTGAAATCTTTCAACATATATCTTTTATCTCTCTCTTTTTTTTTTTTTTGCTGTTTATTCGCTAACTACTCTATGTATATGCTCAGGTAAATGTTCATAATTAAATTGGTTCACCTGTATCAGTACTCTGAACTTCATTGAATGGAAGTAGTACAGTTGAAGGTCAATATAGAAAAGTAATATCGAACTCGGTAGGTGCTGAGGTATTGCATTGAATTATTGCTGCAGGAAACCCTAAATTTAAAAATCAATCCCTCTTGAGTGTTGACTGGATGCTGAATATCTAATTTGGAAGCTCTTTTTCATATATAAATCAGATGTTTATTAAGAGCAAATCTCCCAAAACAGTAACCTAGCAAAGCAAGAAAATTTTCAAACCATGAGAGGTTTTCGTAACTTTAGACTGAAGCTATTTTAATTATTAAATATTCTTAGACTCAATGAACTTCCAATGATATTGTGATTAAAATTTTAGTATCTCGAGCGCAAATTTAGTTAGCTGAATCATTTATATATATCAATATTCAATATCCACAAAAAAAGTAATAACTTTATTCATATTTTAATTATCTGGACACCAATAGATCGTCATTTGTTTTGGATAATTTTGAGTTTTATCTAGTTGAATGTAGTTTATATTCCTTTATTTATTATGCATTTCCCATAGAATTTAGAGTATTAGGTATCTATAATTTATTTTATTTTTTTCTTATTTTCGCTATTTAATTATAATAAGGTGTTAAAATATTGATATTATAGGTACAATTTAAAATAATCCCAGTTCACTTTTTATTTTTCTTAACCGTAAATCGCTTTTGCAAACCAAAAGAAAAACGAATTTCATTATCTTTTATTTGTACATTTTACGTAAGTTAAGAACTCTAAATCGAATCCTACAATGACAACAGGTCAATATATATAAGAGCAATCAAAGATTGATGATTTTGTAGTTTCTAAGGACTGAGAAAATTATTTTGATTAACCACGAAATTAGACTAAAACAAAAGATAACATCAAAACCCCTTTCAATAATTTGCATAAGAGAATTAAAGTCATTTCCTTTGATCCAATAATATCTGTAGCAAGCTGTCCGTGATTGGTTTAATGTGTTTGGTAAAAATGGCATTAATGAGATGTACCCACTCTTAAGTAAGGCATCACCAAAATTTGCATGTTACCATTATATTACCGCAGTAGCCCCGCCATGCAATGGCCATTGAATGGCTTCATTCAGTGCTTGTAAAAATCCATCACCAACCACTATCAGTCTCTCTCTCTCTATATAGTCAATGACGAACGCAGACAAAAAATCTCAAGAGGACATCATTTATATATAAAAAATAAAATTCAAATATATTTGTAAGTATAATCAAAAAAATTCAAAATATATTAAGTTAAAATTTAATAGAAATAATAATAAAAGAATTTATTACACATATTTGTATTGTTACAACGGTGCCAGAACGGTCTGGTCATGGTGTCTTTTCAAGCGATAAGGTGGTAAATCCATCATTCGAGTTTTCAATCAAATATTTCAACAATCAATAGCAAATATTATCAAATATTCAATTATTATTCAACATAAAATCTATCTAAACCCTAATCTAAAACTAAAAATTAATTAAAGTTAAACAAAGTCATACAATTAAAGTTAAACAAAATCTATTATTAAGCCTATCAAATTTATTCAACATTAAATCCATTTATTATACAAGAAAAACGATGATAAAATCAAAGCAACAGAAACTGGAATATCACTTTGAAGCAGAGCATTGGTGTGGCTTGAAGACACAACCACACAGTACATTGTAAGACAACAAAAAAA
>CAODLS011711306.1:0-14050 GCA_948243855.1 Flueggea neowawraea | reverse complement strand
ATTATTGGTGACACAACCCACAATCAACAATGCAGAAACTTGTACTCTTCTCCCATTGGTGAAGGATAAACAATCTAGAGCACGAGATAGGCAAGATATTAGCTCTTGAATATTTTAGGGCAACTATATATGGAGCAAAATGTCTGCAAAAGTAGTAGAATCAAGACCAAGATCAAAGCAATTCCTGTGAGGACTTTCCAGGAGACGAACAATTATCTCTTCACAAGTCGACGAATCTTAACCTTCCTGCAACTGTCATAGAAGCCATTAACTTCTTTTATGGTGTCGTCTAATTCAGACTTGCCATTTGATCCAACCGCTTCTTTTAAGCTGCTGAATAGCTTCACAATCTCGGCGCTGTTGGCATCCTCCGGAACAACGTGGAAGTCGGTGGTGGTTTGCATAAGCGCTGACATTAGTTCGATGTAACGACTGAATTTCGGGGACTCTGGCATTGCCTCTGCTTCGTACGCTAGAAGGTTCCTCATCACCACTTCTGACAGGTCGCTATTGACATTAGCACTCAGGACAGGAAGGCTTAAAGTGACTGAATCAGTTTTATCCTTTTTACTGGAATCAGTCTTATGCTTGAAAGCAATATCCTTTATGCCACCGTCGTCTTTTCCTACGCGACAGAATTTCACTCCGACATCAGAGAGCTGTGAAGCACTAGGAATCAGGACTTCCTTCTCCGAAAAAATATCTCTAGGAAGAGAAATTCCCAGAGCATCAAGAATCTTCAATATCAAGTCCACCATGGCTAAAATCACTGATAGAAAACTGAAGTTCAGATTTGATAACTGGCTGTACAGGTTTGTCCAGGTTTTGACATCACTGTCTTTGATATAGGTATCCATAACAGTTACGATCATTGGACTTATAGTTACCTTTCCCAGCCAGACCAACTGGTAAAGAAAATCCAGCACATGATGAGGATCATCCATTTTATGATGAGTGGTGTTTCCCTGCAATTTTATCGGGGAGAGGCCTGTACAGAAATCTGTCAGATTATGCCACAAGTCTTCCTCATCATCCTCAGTTTCGTTCAACAAGTCTCCCTCATCAACCTCATTTTCATCCAACAATTCTTCCTCATTATCCTCAGTTTCATCCAACAATTCTCCCTCATCATCCTCAGTTTCGTCCAACAATTCTCCCTCATCATCCTCAGTTTCAACAAACAATACTCCCTCATTATCCTCATCCAAAAGAGCATCAAATACAATTTTCGGAATTTGGTTCTCAAGCAACACCACATCTTTCAGAATCACATCCAACGGATGCTTCCTTCCTCTCGAATCCACAAAATGATCAGTCTTTTCTGATACGTTAGAAATCTGACGACGGCCATTCTCTTCTTCCTGAGGGTAATCTCCTTGCAACCAATCATTTATAGGAACCGAAAGAGCTGCTCCTTCAATTATTGGATTTGGGTTCTCAAGCAATCCATGATCATCTTCCGAGTTAGCCTCCGAAACATGCTGGCTCTCTGATAAATTCTTCAACTGATCATTCCCCAACTTATCATCAGTCTCTTCCGTCGGACGGTTGTTTTTTCGGTTGTATATCAATGACAGCAACAACAATCCATCAATTAGCATCATCCAAGCCAACGTATCCTTCTGGACTCCCAAGTTGTCATGGTAAGATGAGCGAATATCGGGCAATTTGTCCATTATTGCATTCACCATCTGCTGGATTTTCCGGACCCGGAGCTTCAACTCCTGACGAGCCTGGAGAGCAGTACTGAGCTTGCACCTCTGCATATAGTATGTCTTAGGCCGGAAATGATGGTATGGTCCTAAGGCCACAACTTGAGGAGTATACGCCTCTGGCTTGGCGTTTCTGATTGATTTGGGTACTTGAAAGATGCAAACAGGATTTTCGACGTAATTCTCAAGATCGTTGTTGAGAATGCTTCTCATGTCAATGACCCATTCCTTCTCATCTATGTTTGCATTCATCTTTGTGAGCACAAGTGATTGTGATTGTGATTGTGATTGTGATTGTTTTTGATCTTTCTGGTACAATCTTCTGATCAAGTATCAGCTATTTATACTGGTTCCAAATTCAGGGGAGAAAAAAAATATAATTTTGTCAACTTATCAGTTGGCAGATACTTCCTATAGTGTAAAGACCACACCCTCTAACAACCAAATTTCTTTCGTGATAGAATAGAGTTTAGTAGTTTATAATATATCAACTTTTCTGTGTTATCAATCACGTAACTCATGTTAAGTTTACTAATTTTGCTACAAATGAACTTTTACAAGTTTTGTGTCTTGATTACATGGAATAATAACAATAGAATATGATGGTGTTCAATTTTAATAGATTTAGAGACAAATGATAAATATATAGATCGTAAATTTAATAAATTGTATAGTGAAAAAGTAAAATAATTAGTTAACCTTTTTCAGGATAATGATGTGTAGAAATAATAGCAATATATAAAAATCAAACACGTTCTATATGTTGTTCTCAAACTTAAGTGTTAAAAAAAGTAAAAATAATCGCCTCCAACAATAAGTGATCGAAATTAATGTATAAAATAGTAAAAATAATATTATAATTCATCAATCAGTTAGCTATAAAGTTTTAGATAATTAGAATAAAGTTAGTGAATTTGGCTTGGATTGTGTTTGTGATCCTACTTTCTACATATTGACCTCCGTAATTTACGGATTATAAATGATGCTTTGACGCATTTAGTGTGAAATTAAGAGTGTCAAACCTCTTCTTAAGTTCATTGATTTTTGATAAAAACAAGGATGAATGAGTTATGTTCAATCCTGATCTGATACATTTTGTCTTACTCATTCTCTATTAAAAATGTTCCAATCACCATCTTCCACAATTATTAGCGCCTAAGAATAATAATTTATTGCTGCAGTCCAAGAATAGTGATTAGCGTGCTTAATTTACTATGAACATGACCATATATTTATCTATAAAAATTTGATGTCTTTATTGAAGTGTGATGAGAGTTATTTATTTAAGGGTGATAGATCGATATTACATCATTAATTTGTTTAGAAAAATGATCAATCCACCTATACATTAGGTCAACATGTGAACAATTCCTCTCTAACCAACTCAATTAAACCGATCTAAAATAAAAAGCAGGTGAGTAATATTATTAAATAGAGGAGAGAAAAGCTCTAAATAATCTAGATGCATCAGTCTTTGAAAATAAAAGGGTAAATTACAAATTCATGGAATCCTAAGTTTTGATGCACCCATGCACTCTCATCTATGTTTTGAATTCATCATAGTATGCAAGTGATTGTGACTGTGTTTGAGCTTCCTGGTACAATCTTCTGATCAAGTATCAGCTATTTATAATGGTTCCAAATTCAGGGGAGATAAAATGTAATTTTGTCAAATTATCAGTTGGTAGTAGATACTTCCTACAGTGTAAACACCATACGTACCCTCTAACAACCCAATTTCTTACGTGATAGAATAGAGTTCATTGGTGCATATCAACTATTTTATTTTATTGCCCTTTCCACTAAAAGCCTATTTTATTTTATTAATCACCTAACTCATGCTTCGCTGGTCGTATGGCCTAAAAAACTCCTATATTTTCGGAGCTCAAAATCCTTGAGACTTACGCAACCGCCGACTTCCGCTGCTTTTGGCCATGGCTGGCCACCGGCCGCCTGACCCACCGACAGACTCACTCTTGGATTGCTACCTACACTCCTCTGAGTTGTTCTCACACAGACAGGAAGCAGCAACTACTGAGAAGCCATCTTCTCCAGGACTCAAAACTTACGCACAGATGGTGCATGAAGAGCAACCATTGCAGGCGACCACGATTCCTTCTCCGATCATCTCTGACATTGGTGGATATGTTTCTGTCCGCATATCTCATGCAGCTTATGAGCACCGTCTTCATCTCTGTAACTCCTCTCTTATTGGAAGACTGGAAAGTATGTGATTTGAAGGATAAACTTAATCAGGTTTGGGGCATTAATAATCCATGGAGATTGATCTCACTTGGTAAGGGCTACTTCTACACCATCCATGGAGTAGAGGGATGGTGTCTCTAAAACCAGGATTGCTTAGATTGCAGCCATGGATACCGGACTTCGATCCAACCGTGCGAAAGTCATCAAGAACTCAGTTATGGGTACGATTATTCTCCTTACCTTGGGAATATTGGGGTAAAGAAATTCTTCAGGAAATTGCTAAGGGTGTCGGAGAATTGGTTCGAATAGAGAAGGCCACTCTGGAGGGGGATTTCGGACACTATGCTAGAATGCTTGTTGATGTTGATCTTGCAGGTAAAATTCCGGAGACCTTGCGGATTGAGAGGGAGGGAAAGGCCTTCTGGATTGATTTGGTATATGAGAATATGCCCGCTTACTGTGTCACATGCTCATCCATAGGATGCATGTCACAAAAATAAACGTCCTCACGTAGAGGTTGCTAAACCAACACACAAGACTACTCGTTCTCTTTCTCGTGGGAGATCTACACCACGCCGAATATGGAGACAAAAATCCAATGCTCTAACTACGTGCCCGGTGCAACAGGTTTTTGCTCGACTAGAGAAGGACTTGGAGCAAACCGATGGAGTTTCAAGGTCCGCAGGCCCGGTGAATGGTTTGATTGACACACGTCCTCTTCATGCAGATAATGTCCGTACTAATCAAGTCATTGCCATTAACTCCCCGCAGCAGGAGCTCGTTGTTAATGACATTCCTGCTATGGTTGATGCATCTTCCCCGGTGCAGCCGGACCCTCTTCCAGTGATAAGCAGCGTGCACACTCATCCCACACAATTGTCTCCGGCGACTGATAAAAGAACTGAAGTAACTAAAGGTGGTGGCTCTTGGGCTGATCAGGCTGAAATACAAGTGACTGAAGTAGTTAATAATTTCATTGCCTCTGAGAACACGGCCCCGTTGTCTACGCCATAGGCGGGGGAACATGGTGAATGGACTACGGTCAATAATTCTAAGCGAAAAGAGGTAATAAGAAGTTGGAGACGCAAGGAAAGTACAAACCCACCCTCACTAAGAAGGCTGTTCACCCTCCTAAAAAGTTAAATTTATGAAAGTCTTCTACTGGATTGTAGAGGTTTAGGTAACGGTGAAACTTTGGGTTATCTATACAGTATGTGTAGGACTCATAATCCTCTCATTGTAGCTATTGCTGAACCTATGGTTTTGTGGGATTCTGTTCCGGGCCGTTATTGGCATTCTTTAAACTTAAAATTACTTGCTACGAATGGTGGTGACTTACCTACTTTATGGCTGCTGGTATCTGCGACAGGGATTGATTACACAGATATTAGTTGCTATAGGCAACAAATCTCAATGTCTTTTAATTATGAGAATCAGTTACAATGCTTGACTGTGGTTTATGGCACCACTAATATCTCTGTTCGTAGGGAATTGTGGTCAGCACTTCGTCAGTTGAAACCGGATGTTCCGTGGTTTGTCATGGGGGCTCATGAGCTTCGGGGGTCTCTGCCTAATAATCTTTCGTGCAAGGAATTTCGTTGCTGCCTTGATGACTGTGACCTTTCGGCTATCGATGCAGCCGGTGGTTTCTACACCTGGACTAATGGCAGACATGGCACTGCCCGTATTGATCAGCGCCTCGATAGGGTACTGTGTTCTCCACTTTGCTATACTTCTTTCCAAAGTATTAATTGCATGGCCATTGCTAGGCATCATTCGAATCATCAGCCAATGTTATTAGCCTGTCACAAGCGCTCTACTGCAGGTCCACGACCTTGTCGGGTTCTTTCTATGTGGCTTACTCATGCGAATTTTCATGAATTTGTGGTAAATACTTGGATGGGTTGTACTGTCTCTGGCTCACCCATGAAGTGTCTTATGATAAAACTTAAACATTTGCGAATGGCCTTGAGGAGATGGAATGTTCAGGTGTTTGGTGATTTGAATGCTTGTATCAAAACACAATCTGAGGAGCTTTTGCGTATTCGAGCACTCATTTCTGACCAGGGCTTCACTGAGGATCTCCACCTTCAAGAACTCACAGCTCATCAATCACTGGAACTTAGTCTACAACAGCAAGAGTTCCTGTTTAGAGATCAAAGCCGGTTAAATGGTTGCAATGTGGTGATCGTAATAATTCCTTCTTTCAGCGGGCAGTAGCTAATAAAAGGGACACTTGGCTATTCGTTGTTTAGAGGTGGATGGTGTTTTAACAGATGACCCGAACCAAATTGAGCAATATGTTATTCAGTTTTACTCTGATTTGTTTTCGGCACCATCTCTTCAACAGTCTAGAGATTTTTCTCTGATTCAAGAAGTCATTCCTAATCTTGTCACCAGTGTTGAAAATGAGATGATTCTCCGTATTACTACGAATTCGGAAATTCTTACAGCAGCCAAAAATATGGCTCCTAATAGTGCTCCTGGTCCGGATGGTTTTTCAGGTACTTTTTTCCTTCACTGTTGGGATATTGTGGGCTCTTTGGTATGTCACGCTGTTAGGGAATTCTTTTCTTATGGACATTTTATTCATGGCTTTAACTCTAGTAACATGGTCTTAATTCCTAAGGACCCCACTGCTAGTGTTATTGAGAAATTCCATCCTATTGTGCTTAGTAATTTTGTGTACAAACTGATCACTAAAATCATAGCCACTAGAATTGCTCCAGTTGCAGCCAGAATTATTTCACATCAACAATTTGGTTTTGTGAGTGGGTGTCATATTGAACATTGTATTGTTGCAGCTTCGGAAGGTGTCAATGTGCTACACACAAAAATCTGAGAAGGTCACATGGCCCTAAAAATTGATATCCATAAAGCTTTTGACTCTATGGATTGACAATTTATCCCACAGGTGCTTCGCAGCTTTGGTTTTTCACCAACTTTTGTGAATTGGGTGCACTCTATTTTACTTTCTGCTCGGATTTCTATAGTGATTGGTTGCTCTGCTAAGGAATATTTTGCTTGTAGTAGAGGGGTCCGGCAGGGCGATCCTTTGTCTCCATTATTATTTTGCCTAGGATTTTCTTAGCAGGTGGTTGTTGAAGGCTGTAGGATCGGGAGAGTTCAAGCTAATGTAGGTTTGTTGTCCCTTCCACTTGCTTTATGCCGATGACATTATTATTTTTTGAAAAGCCTGCCATGCGAATGTTAGGGTTATTAAATCAATCTTCTCTCAATATGGTCCTCTCTAGGGGCAACATGTTAATTGGGAAAAGTCGGAAGTTTTCTTTGGCCCAACAGTCTCCCCAACTAGAACCACCAGATTTCTTTCAGACTTGGGCATGAGAAGAGGAAGCTTCCCTTTCAAATATTTGGGTGTCCCACTGTTTGTAGGTGATTCTCGTCAAAGAGTTTTATAGCCAATCCCTGATATGGTTATCTCTAAATTTTAGAAATGGAAGGGTAAGTCCTTGTCATTAGCTGGACGACTCTGTTTAGTGAAGTCCACCATCTATGGGTCTTTTATGCATTCCTTCATGGTGTATCATTGGCCGCTTAATCTTATTCAGCAGCTTAAGAGAGCCATCCGTAATTTCATCTGGACTGGGTCTGTTTCTGAGAAGAAGTCAGTCACGGTTTCTTGGGATACGGTTTACAAACCTTCTAGGGAGGCCGGACTTGGTCTTCATCGGCTTTCTAACTTAAATGATACACTGCTATCTAAGTTGGTGTGGAGTCTATGCACTAATCAGTCTCCGGTCATGCTCTTTATACACTCTCGATTTTTGGGTAAAAATTTCATCCCCAAGCCTGTACCTTTCATCTTCTATTTGATGTTCTATTAAGCATGTGTTTGCCAACCTCTTAAGCAATTCCAAATGGTTGTTGAGTGGCCAATCTGATTTGGACTTTTGGCATGACAGCTGGCTTGGGAAGCCCCTAGTGGATGTCCTAGGTGTCTCAAACGATACAAGGAAACTGTTGCATAACAAAGTTTCTGAGTTCTACTTGGAGGGCTGGAATCTACCTACGGAGCTTTCTATGGCTTATCCACATTTGTCTTCTTTGATTCATGAGGTTCGACCTTGTGCTATTTTGCAGGACCGTTTGGTGTGGATGGGGGATTCATCAGGCCTCATGTAAGTCCATGTTGAATTCTATTGTTTCCTCGGGTACCGATCTTCCTTGGTATAAATTTATTTGGAAGCACTTCTTGCAGCCATCGAGGTCTCTTGTTTGCTAGAGACTTTTTCACGATCCTCTTCCTACTGATGATGCGCTGCAACGTCGAGTTATGGTTATTGTTTCAGCCTGTAAGTTATGTGGTCTTGCTTATGAATGTGTTGATTACCTTTTTGTTACCTGCTCTAATGAAAAACAGATTTGGAAAGCAGTGGGGGATGTATTTGAAGTGTCTTTGTGTTCAGCTTCTACTTAAAAGCCAGTTGACATTCTTTTAAAAAGTATGGCATCATCATATGGCTCGCAACTCCGAACTCTGTTGCAAGAAGCCATTGTTAATTCTTTTTGGGTTATTTGGTATGCTCGGAATCAAGTGGCTTTTGAGGATAAGTTGATCTCTGTCTTTGCTACTATAAGGTGCATTCTTCGTGCCATTAGAGAATGTAATATCTTCAGGGTGGGACATATGAATAATGTGCAACAGGAATTACTCATTCTTCGAAGATTAGGCATCATGGCGATTCCTTCTAAGACTCCACAAATTGTCCCAATAAGGTGGCTCCCTCCGGCGCCATCATGGATTAAAATAAACACGGATGGTGCATCCACTGGTACGCCGGGAAACGGTGGTGCAGGGGGAGTGTTTCGCACTTACAGAGGTTTTGTTAATGGTTGTTTTGTTGTGCCTCTGTCTAACTGCTATGCTTTTGAAGCCGAGCTATATGCAGTAATATATGCTGTTAATAGAGCCCACCATTTTGGCTGGCATCAGATCTGGATTGAAAGTGATTCTACGTTCGTGGTCAATTTACTGAAGACGCGCAGTTTGTCGATTCCTTGGAAATTTTTGCCCGATTGGACAAATTGTCTTCAACAACTGTCGAGCATGCATTTCATGGTTTCTCATGTTTTCAAGGAAGGAAATATAGTGGCATATAGACTTTCTAAAGCAGCTCTCCATGAACGAACGGAGCAATGGTGGTTCACTGCACCTGCTTTATGTCTCTCTTTAGTTGAATTTGATGGGCAAGGCCGAGAACATTTTCGTTTTACTTAACTGTGCTTTGTTTAAGTTCTGTTTTTCTTGTTGCCCTTTCAGTTTGTATTGGGTTGTATGACTTTTTTTGTTCTATTTTCATTTTTTAATAAATTTGAGTTCAAGAAGATGAAGAAATCGCACTGGAGTTGCTAATCTAGTTGGGATGTCTGGATTGCGGGTACTAATTCTTAAGACTCAGGTCTTTCATTAACAAAAAAAAAAAACTCATGCTTAGCTACAAATTTTTAGTTGTTTTGCTTCATGATTTTGTGAGATAATAATATTATGGTAGTATTTGGTTTTGATAAATTGAATAGTAGATAATAAAGTAAACTCTAGTTTTACAAGATTGCATAGTTAAAAAATAGAAAAATTGAATGTTGAAAAATTAAAATATACAATTAGTATATCAAACTATATGAATGATGCCAAAATGCCAAATTAAACACGTCTTATAAGTCTTTTAATGTACAGAAACCAAACATGATTTATATATCTTTTACTTTTATTTTTCTCAAATTTAAGTGTGAGAAAAGGTTAAACTATATAATATTATTATTCATCAATTAGTTAGCTATAAAATCATCTAATTTTAGAATGAAGTGATTACTGTATTTGGGGTTAGTGCACTGTGTTTAACCTACAACATACCGACTATTGACCCTAACAACCGACCGTTATTTTGCACGTTATAAATGATGCTCTTGACAAATTGAGTGAGAAATAAAGAATGATAACCCTTTCATAAACCAATTGGTTTTTGATAATAGTCGGATAAAAATAAGGATGAATGGGGTCACGATGTCACGTCCAATCCTGTTCTGAATCATATTTTCTTGCTCACTCACCACTAAAAAATGCTCCACATCCCCATCTTCCACAATCATTAACGCCCAAAAATATTGATGATTTATTGCTGCAGTCCAAAAAATAGTAATTAATATGCTTAATTCACTACAATCATGACTATATATAAATGTATAAAAAGTTGTTCGGTCTTTTATTGAATTGTGATAGAGTTCTTTATGTGAGTGTGAGGGCACTACATTGGTGACTAATGTGGAGACTATTACCCATTGGTTCCTAATTTGGGTAAGAGACCAATCAGCTTTGTCTTAAACCGTCCAAACTGTATTGGACGTTCAAGACAATATTTTATTTGTACATATATGTAAGAATCAAATTCTATTTCGACTACAATCACTTGAATTTTGATTCTTATCATTATTATTTTCTATATAATAAATTTTAATTTCAATTATTTTAAATTTTTAAATTAAAAAATAATTACTATTTCACCCCTGTATTATAGAGTATTCTCTGTAGTTCAATTATTTTTTTAATATTTCTGTTAAAACCATAAAAAGCTATTATTTTGAAATGGAGGGAGTATGCCACTTTTGTTTTTGCTGAATTTTTTTATTGTGATATAATGGTGTTGCTGCTCTACAAGCACTTGTTTCCTAAATTTGCGATCTATGTAAACTTCTCGGTGATATAATGAATGTTTCTCAAGTGTTCGACAAAATGCTTAAGAGAAGTTTAGATTAATTGTTTATTTACAACTGTGGCATGATTCTTATATGTAATATGGCTAAAATTTGTGGACTTTTTCTTCCAGGGAGAAATCAACAATTGAGGAAAACTAGGTACATTTTTTTTTGATAAGTCATTTATTTGTCCTACTGGAATCGAATTTGCAATTCTTTATCGTTGTTAGAAATGTTAAATTAGATAGATTGATGGACTTTAAATTTCCTCCTCAAATTAAGGTTTATTTAATTATCGTTGGACGACATTATTGTTAATCATAGGTGGACTGATCAAGGGTTTCTTTTGTTTTTCTCTGATCCTTTCACTGCAGATAAATATTACAGCCTTGTGATCGACAAGGAATGTTTTCCAGGCGAGAAACTTGAGATCAAAGCATGGATAGACAGACCAATGTTGGCTGTCCATAACAAGAAATATAGCATTTACAGGTAAAATATTCTTCTGCGCTTAATTGATACATGAGTTGTGCTGAATTTATTGATCTGTGCAAGCAGATGGCAAGGAGCCAACAAAAAGCTACTTTTTGAGCTATAATGCCTTGTTTTTTGATTCTGTAATGCTAGTTTACTACTAGTGATTTTTTTCTTTTTGTTTAAATCCTCCGTTGCAAATTTTCTGCTTCGCCACTGATTTCTTCCTTGTATGTTGGCTCTTGGGTTGTAGAAAGGAAATTTTGGTCATTGTGTACCCAAGTTTTGATCGGTGAACATCAACCATTTCAAGCTAGAACTACGAGAGGTAATTTCCTGCCCTCCTGATATTTTTATGGTCTTTTTTCAAAAACAAAAAAAGGCTCTCAGTTTCTTGGTGTCACTGCTTGCACAGTCTGAGGAGCAAGAGAGAGAGGACTTTAGACCTTGAATATTTTGGGACAACTAGATATAGAGCAAAATGTTTGTAGAACTAGCAGCGCCATGACCACGATCAAAGCAAATCCAATAAGGACTTTCCAGGAAACAAACAAGTACCTCTTTGCAAGTCTGCGAATCTTAACCTTCCTGCAATTGTCATAGTAGCCATTAACTTCTTCTATGGTTTCATCTAAATAAGACTTACCTTTTGATCCAACCACTTCTTTCAAGCTACCGAACAGCTTCACAACCTCAGCGCTGTTAGTGTCCTATGGAACAATGTTAGCCTTTTTGAGCAATTCCACATCTGTCACGGTTTGCATAAGCTCTGACATTAGCTCGATGTAACGACTGAATTTCGGTGACTCTGGCATTGCCTCTGCTTCATATGCCAGAAGGTTCCGCATCACCACTTCTGACAAGTTATTGTTGATATTAGCTTTCAGGACAGGAAGGTTTGAAAGGAAAACTTCATTAGTGCACGATGGAGTGATATATGAATTATGCCACCAATTTCTGGAGGGTAGAATTTTACTCCGACACCGGAGAGCTGTGAGATACTAGGAATCAGGACTTCTTTTTCTAAAAAAATATCTCTAGGGATAGAAAGTCCAAGAACATTTAGAACCATCAGAATCAAATCCACCATGGCTAGAATCACTGATATGATGCCGAAATTTAGCTTTGACAACTGATTGTATAGATTGGTCCAGACACTGACTTCCCAATCTTGAATACTAGCACTGTCAGCTTCTTCAGATGACGTGTATGTTCACTTTCCCAACCAAACCAACTGGTGAAGAGCATCCAAAACATGGTGAGGATCCTCCATTAAGTGATGAATAGTGTTTCCTTTCAACTCTATAGGGGAGAGGCCTGTACAGAAATCAACAAGCGCAATCTTCAGGTCATAGGCAATGCTCGAATTATCTTCAGTTTCCTTCATTGAAAGAGCTTCTAATGCAATTTTCGGAATTTGGTTCTCAAGCAACACCACATCTTTTAGGATCGTTTCCAATGTGTGCTTTCTTGCTCTGGAGTCCTCAAATTGATCAGTGCTCTTTTCCTCCTGATAGTTGATTTCCTCTGATAAATCATTTTTACAAATCAAGAAAAATTCTACCTCAATTGGTGGAATTTGGTTTTCGAGGAACACATCGTCTTCCAAGTTAGCCTCCGAGGAATGTTGTTCCCCTGATGAGTCCTCCGACCGATCAGTCTCTTCCACCTGAGGGTTGTCTTTTGGCTTATGTATCAATGACAGCAAAACAACCCATCAATTAACATTATCCATGACAATGTCTCTGGCTTGATACCCAAGTTTTCATGGTAAGATGCACGAATACTGCCTGAAATTTCCTTGATTCCATTCATCATCTCTGGCACTTTCCGGAGCTTTAACCACTCACGAGCCTTGAGCACGGCGCTGATCTTGCATTTCTGCATGTGGTAGGTCTTAGGCTGAAAGTGATGGTACGGTCCTAAGGCCACGACCTGAGGAGTGTATGCCTCTGGCTTGGTGTCTCTGATTGATTTGGGTACTTGAAAGATACAAACAGGATTTTTGACGTCAATCTCATCACCATTGTTGAGAATAGAAGTCATGTGGTTCACCCATTCTTCCTCGTCTATATTTGCATTCATCATATCGTTTTAGGTGATTGTAGTTGTATTGGACCTTTCGGATTCAATCATCTCAAGTATAAGCTACTTATTATAGTGATCAAAGTAAACATCCTCCACACAACTTGGAATTTTATTAATGCAATTAGACTCACTAATTACTACTTAGTGATTACTATCGTTTAGTTTTGGTCATTGAAGTTACTTCTCGGCTACACAAAACCGTGGACTGACTTGGATCTACTGTGGTCAACTAGGACCTACTTGAATCGAATGCATGTTACTTTGGCCGCTAGTTATGGTAAACGACTTGGAATAATAATATTTTGCTAATTGTTCTGCTTGATCTGATTTTGGTTTCCAAGAAACATTATAAACTATAATTTAGTTATAAATGATTGATACTAGAAAAAGGAACAACTTGAAATTTCTTTATCCTTCTCAATATGTGCACAATGAATTTTCTTTATTTATAAACCAAAATGATTGGTACTAAACAAGGAACAATTTGAGTTCCAATATCCATGGAATTTAATTAGAGTGCAACAACCCGGCATTACGAAACAAGTTGACAATTAAACGAATTAAACAAGTTGACAATTGTCAGGTCAAACTAATTCAGTCACTTATTCAGTAGGTGATTGTGCTATCTTTTGTTGCTTCTCTATGTATTCATAGTTATCAAATAATTTCATAGAGTAAAACCAAGCACATTTTAAGAGCTTGGGTTCTTGTTAATCTTATCCAAAACACACCAGGAAAATCTTATTCATATATGTAAATCAAAGAAATCTTATTTATACACATCAAAGAAACCATATAGTGATCAGTTAACAGGCACGAGTTCACATCAAGAAAACTTAGAAACATTAAAGAGGAAG
>CAODLS011711256.1:0-21235 GCA_948243855.1 Flueggea neowawraea | reverse complement strand
GCAACCCAGTAATCCAACTACATCCCGATGCGGAGCTCTACAAAACAAAAGACGAGCTCGGACAAAAGGACATCACTAACCAAAAGATGTCTCACTGGAGTCTGGATGCTGACAGTTGTTGAAAGCCAAAATCTGTGAACTTAATCAATAGGAATCACGTAAACAGAGAAACAAAGGGGATCAGGGTCCAGTGAGGAATAACACTCTAGATCATTTTATACGTGTCTCACAAAGACTATTTTGAAAATAGTTCAAAACTACACATGCAGATATAGTTAACATACATAGATATACACGCTATACATATGTAATAGCTTTCAGAAAATCCTTTCGCAAAAGAGTTTGCATACAAAGCAATCATAAACTCAGAGGCATATAAAACAATTTTCCTTTTCACAGTCAAAATACATATACAAATATGTGGGACCAAAGAGGTTGGTATACCAAAGATCACATTTTACCCCGTAACAGTAGGTGTCCCATATTAGAAAACAAAAGCATACTAATATATAGTATCAAAATAGAGTATGCATAAAAGCATCAAATCAGATGAGAGATATATAATACATATATATCAATTCAAAACAGAATCCTAATTATTAGCACATAATCAGTTTGTCATTAGTCAATCCTTAGATTAGTCAAATTCCAAAATATGTGTTATACACAACAGAAAACATATATAGTTCGTGACACAGCCTACGTGTCTGAAACTGTTATTCACTCACCTAGAAGTCCAAGTGCAAAACACCTGTCAAGCCCCACTCGTGGTGGCTGGTCTCTTGGGCACAAACAAGAAACTGAACAAAGCAAGCATATATCGATAGATATATCATAAGCAAACTCAAATGCAGTACTATGGTAATACCAGATGCATGAAGTGCAGATGCAGATGCAGACTCTCGAAAGATCCCAAATGATCCACATATCAAATGATAATCTATCGTTCTTGATCCAAAATACTGAATCTACGTATAATTACAGTTTGATCATCGACCAGTGCAAAATTATGTTTTAGTCTTTAGGACTTGACAAATTACAAAATAGTCATCTGACTATACTAGGATAGCTAACTAACTTTTTCAAGTAGTCAAAAACCCCATAAGAGTTCCCGAACTATCAGAAATCAACAAAATGCGAAATTACAAAACGAATCCCAAAATACCCCATCTTACTCGAGTAACACACTGGCTTACTCGAGTAAGGCACCCCTCATCTTACTCGAGTAAGCCAGATATGGTTACTCGAGTAAGAAGGATCACATCTCACTCGAGTAAACCACTCCGGTCACTCGAGTGAGACAAGGCTTTGCTTACTCGAGTAAGCAAACCCCTTACTCAAGTAAGACACAACCCAAACAAACCCAGAAATCGTGTAACATGATTTAACCGTCCAAAATCAAATCCAAACACCCACATTGACTCTAAACAGAGCCCTGGACACGAATCTAGGATCAAAACCACCAAAACAACTCGGAATCACCCTAGATCGACAAAAAATGAAGCTAACCCTAACTCAATTAATGGATCATCAAATATGATGATTTAAAACTTGAATCATGTTCCCTTAACCTCAAATAACTCAGAGCTAACAACCTTAAACATCCAGTAACTCAGAATCATCCCGAAAATGCAAACCCATATGCAAACTCGGCCTAAAGCATGATTCTGAATTTAAAAGCATGAAATGGATGAAATAAAGAGATTAGATACGAAATATTACCTCTAGGAATGAAATGGGAACAATGTAGGGCAATGAGGACTTGTTTCGCACTATTTTGAGTGAGAGAGTGGCGGAAATGAAATGAGAGAAATGAAAGAGTTGGGTGGTGGTATTTATAGACCCCTGCCCAAAACAGTGCTCTCACTTGAGTGGTAGGCCTTCATCACTCGAGTGATAAGCTGCTTACTTGAGTAACACATCCTGTTACTCGAGTAACACTTTTCTCAGGTGTTCTTCGTGTTCATCCAAGAACACGGCTTACTCGAGTAAGACTCGAGTAACACACATGACTTAGTCGAGTAATTCACACCTCACCTTACTCGAGTAGCGCATGAATACTTACTCGAGTAACACCTCTCACAAACATAATTTCTCAACTCAACACTCGTATCGATTAAGATTGAAACGGGACCAAACGGAAGACTACAGAGAACTTTACCGAAATTCGACTGGGGTATTACACATTGGTGCTGCGATCCCACTCTCGTCATTGTTGTCTTCTCTATCTCTCTATGTCTTCGTCGGTGCTTGTTGTTTATCGGTGTTTTTGTTGCAGCGGGAGAAGACATTGCTAGGCTGCGTGACTGGAGGGAGATGGTAGTGGCGGCGACTAGGGTTGGAACCCTAGTTGCTGCCCTAATTGTGTTAATTACAAAATCTCCCCCTCGATGTTGAAATATTTTCCAGAATTATTATATATAATAAAAAAATATTGTCTAAAATTTTTTATTACATTAAATAATTTATAAACATATATAATTTAGAAAATGATATATATATATATTAGAAATGATATATTAAAAATTTATTAAGCTAAATTTCTTAAAAAATCGACTCTTAAAATTTTGTACATTAACATATGGATACCTCCAGTGTCGACTCTTAGAGACCACTGAAAACTTTTAGAGATCATTGGAGACATCTAGTGGAAACTCCTGGTGATCTTGGAGATCTATGGAGGCCTTCAGTGGAGATCCAAAAATGCCTTAAACAACATTTTTTGGGCTTGAAACTGGGCCGTTATGGTTAAACCAGATAACAAATATAGATTTTTGAATGAGTTTCGATTTGATATGCCATTATTTGACCCGAGTCAAAAGTTATGGTCTCTTAAAGCCGGCTGGCCCGCTCGCAACTGCCTATCAAAATAGTCAAGAAACTCTAGACTCGGTTGGTCCGCCTCACATCCACTTGTCAATAAGTAGAAGATTTAAATACCACCACGTTGACAATTCAATCCAATCCTCTAGTGTTTTTAATTAATTAATCATTTACCCTTAATCATCACCTTTACCTCTACTATCATTTCTAATTAAAAAAAATAACAGGACTGAATCACCATAGGAACCTTTCTCATGTTCTGATCACCATAAATATATCTGTAGTTCTACACAATTTATCACCGATGTATTGCTAAATGAACCGCTGATTAGGTGATTTTTCTTCATAAAAAACTTAAATCCTCCATCTTCTCTGACATGCTTAAACACATCCCTCCCACTACTCTTTAACCGGTAATTCATAGTATGCATTGGTCTAACTCTACAATTTGGATCCCATGATTTTTTGTCTTTGATAAGCAATTTATTATGTTGTATTATGATAAACTAGCTGTAGTTTCTCATGATTTAATTAATAATATTTCTAATTATTTGTCTTCTGTTTTCTGGCCAATTTAACTGGAACGATAGTAATTTGTACTATAGCTACAATAATCATCTTCACTCAATCACTTGCATAAAATAGTTTATTTTGGAGATTTTGAATTTTCTAAAATCGTTCTGAGGTTTAGAGATTTTAAAATTATAAGAATCGGTCTTGTTCCATGTAAAATAATTTGTTTCCAATTGAACGAGATTCAAGAATTTGGTACAAGATCAATTTTCGCTTTTGGTATTTCATCATGCATTTATGGAATAATTTTTTGCTTTTGGTTTATTGTTGTTGTTAAGGGAAAGATTTTTGTGAGGTTGAAAAAGTTTCGGTTTTTGTGAAGGGAAAGATTTGTTTTAGGTTTGATGGAAAGATTTCATTTTAGTTATAATGAAAGAGAGGTTTGATTTTATTTTATTTTGGATGATTATTTTATTTTTATAAAAAAAAAATTATTCGATATGTTATAATTAATGAGTTTATCAATTTCAACTTCAAAAAGTCTTGGTCTTAAACTTGGGGGAAACAAATAAAATGACTTACAAAAAAACATTAATATGATCGTCAAATCAACTTATAATGGTAGATTTTATGGAAAATTTAATGAGAGACATTAAATGATGTAGCTTTGAAAATTAAAAATTTTATAAATATGTTTTATAAATTTAAAAATCTAAAATATTTTTTCTCAGAATTGAACGAAATTAACTGCTTTGTTTATGAACATAGAGTTCGATATTAGTCTGCTTTGCAATTTAATTTTATTTTAGTTTTGAAATTAAAAAAGAAAATAAAACTTACATTATCTATACATAAAAAAAGGAACTTGTCTAGTTTCTTTTTCCTTTTACCAGAAAGAATTGGTCTAGTGAATCCAATATGGACGACGGCGTAAGTGTTATCTGTCTTTCAAAGATTCTTTGAGCAATAGTCCTCATTGTAAAGGAATTCAATCTCCGCACGGAAAAGCAAAAACAAGAAGATAAACAAAGTCCATCTTGATTAAATAAAAATAGTTCAAATGATTGAATATATATTTTTAAAATAAAAATATTTTGATTAATTATTATAAGATTGTAAGAATATCTTGTTAATGATGATTAGGTTTTAGAAGTGGGTTATATTTTCTTATCACTATGAGAATATATATATATATTATCAAAGTCTTAATATTGTTGGTGGATTTTTATATTTATAAAATCAAATTTAAAAACTTAACAAAAACAAATCGAAATTTTGGGAATTCAAAAGCATATTATTGGAATATGCCAAAGATTTTCGCTTGTGCTGATAAGTATAATGCATGGTAGGGTAATCACAGACAAAATACGCAAATGTTTTTGTGGCGATCATATATATTTTTGATACATTTATTTAAAACTAAATGGTAAAATGAGAGGTTGAGAATTTGGCTAAACCACACGTTACAAGATTCCACATCAGTTGATGGGAGGCTTTTAACTCCTCAGGAGGCTTTTTCTTTTTTTTGGCATCCCCTCAGAGGGCTTTTTCTGTGGGGGGTCATAAAAAAAACAAAAACAAAAAGAATGCTATGAACAATATATTCTCGAGAAGCAACGGTAAGCTAATCTTGAGAAAAAGATACAGGCATAGCCAAATAGTTTAATGAATTACAATTAACTAGTTACAATTAACTAGATGTTGTTAATTTATTTTTAATAAATTTCGTACTGCATCATAAAACCGTGATTGCAGATTTTTTTTATATATATAATTTATGGTCTTTAATCAGTAATGGAACCAAGAACCCGAAGAGGTGGAGTCAGTATCAAAATTGGGGTTGGGACAAAGCTCGAACCCCAAGGGCGAAAATGGATCGGCTGTGAGGGAGTATAGGTACTCCGGACCTCCGGTGGATCAACCGAGGTCCCTCTGCCACTTCTTGATCTTATTATTCATCTAGTCCACGGAATTAGGAATGGAATAGTACATCCATGGGGACAAACAACTTGCAAGCTTATGAAACTTAAAGATTACAAAATATATAATCAATTTATAAAAAAAAAAAGCTTTGAGTTAATAATTCCAAGAAAGAATCTGGACAGAGCACCAGGAAATGAAACATTAGAGGACTTCTGCTAGATCGTCTAAAATGTTTTCCTATAAGACATCCATAGCAGTTTCTTCTTCTTTGCCCGGCAACCGAACTATTTACTAACCGATATCTCAAGTTTGCTTATTGTTAATGATGATACATGGTTAAAGAATCCATTAAATGTATGTAATTCCGAATTGTAACGAACCGTCATCAATGAGAATCGTTACAAGAAGTTACAGTACTTACTCGTAAATCATTACCCAATAAATAGACACGAGAAGAAACTTGTCAAGGTATGTTTTACTACTCACTACTTGCACCGATATTCTGCCAAAATTACTACTAACTTAAGCATCGAAGATTCCCTAATGGTGCAATTTGATCTCTTTGTATTTTGTGTTCGCAAGTTTTAGGTGTCGTTCAGGTTCTCGATAGTTCATGCTCTTTCTTTTATTGTTGTTAGAATCAAGACAATAACAGTTAAATTACTAAATTGTTTAAAGAAATACTCTAAATTATAGTACTGATCATGCAATTTATTAGGCATGGCCTGATTTAAGGCAGGAGAGAGCAAATCTTTTCCAAACTAATTAACGTGAACTGAACGAATCTTTTTGGTCGGTTAAAACGTATGGTTTAATTCGATGGGCGTAGTCCGTATGGGCTACCACCAACAATGATAGCCGAGTAGAAATCACTTTGAAGTCGTTAATGTTATCCCATTCCCCAATAGCTTGGTTCCCAATCTCACATATCATTTACTAATGCATTTCATTCACTTATTATGCGGGGATGAATCCTTTATCAATATACTTCCATTTGTACGTCACATTTACATTTTTAGTTCATTACATATTAAGGCATCATAGAATCGTTAATATAAATGCACTTACAAACCGCATTTTATAATTCTCTTTCAAAAACTTTTAGAAAACATTATATACAGTATATGTCGAAAACGAACATCATACGTCCAGTATATCGAAATAACTTATCTAAAATCCACCTCACCTCAGATGTCTACACTCGCGGATAGGTTAATGCGACAATCAGGATTCTTTGTTATACATTCACATTTAGAACATATTAAGAGTCTATAGAGACTATGTCATGGTATTAGACACTTATACTTGGCACATACATATAAATTTGTCAAATCAATCTGTGTACGTTCATATATGGGGCACACAACCTTAGAGTGACGCTCGTCCCATTCTTAAAATCTAATAGTGTGACTGCATCACTCGTTGTATTTTACTAACTCAGCACTAAAGGTCACACCTTTCTCGTTAGTGGCGGAGCCAGGAATTTGGCTAAGCAGAGGCCAGATCTGCTTAGCCAAATTTATCGCTCTGAGTCCTGAAACTCTACACTTTCCATGTTTTCAGATTGGTTTCTTTTTATCTCTCTGTGGGGAAAAAAACCTGCCTAGTGCATAAGCATTATACAGTAAAGTGTCAAAATGTTTCAATAATTTGGGAACCATAATTACATAAAAAGAAAACGAGATCGTTCAATTGAAAGATGAACTCAGGATTTCTATAACAAGCATAAATAGTGAAAATGAAATATCACATAAAATGAGTATCGTGATAAGAAAATTATAATGGTCTAAAACAACTAAGCTAAACTTATAAATGCCTTCACCAGTTATAATATAAAACATAAGTCATTCACAGTCCTGCATTAGATGAGCTCTTTCTCAAATAACAAGGAAGGTGAGTATGCAGTGAATTGAGAATTTGAGATCTATTACAGACCCTCCTAAACAAGTTCAATTATGGCATAAGCATCTATAAACAACATTTTTAATCTGTGTTCATCACTACAACAACAAAATACAAGAGGGATTTCACCTTAAGGTCTTACACTAAGGAAACTAATCTAGAATATTCAAGGAATCTATACTCGGGGAAAGAAAATAATGGCTAAAAGAATTGGACTCTCAAAAATGATTGCAATTTCCACTAACTTGTAGCTGATTCTATAGTTATAGATTTATTATTGATCCTATTGTACAAGGTTACTTCCATGAAGTGGACTCTAAAAAATGATTGCAATTTCCACTAATTTGTTCTAGATGAATATAACTCAAGCACAACGACTTATCAAAAAAACTTCTGCTAACATGTTCCCTGACTAGAAAATGTATTTAACTCGAGGAAGATAAGGGTATGGATGAGAAATTCAGATTTTTAGAAAACAAAATTTTGTCAAAATGTTGAACTCTGCAAATTTAGTGAGATCAACAAATAAAATAATAATAAAATTAAATCAACTTAAATCAATTAGCCTAGTAATTAGAAACATCTAATTAATTCAAATATATTCAAACAAAATTTAAATCCATTTAATCAAAAATTCAACAATCCTATGTCACAATCTACCTAATTTAAATCACAATTTCATCAATCAGTTAATCAACAATCCTAACCCTAAAATAAGAAAAAATTGAATTACACTGAAAAATATAGAAAAAAAAAAGCTTAGCTACTTACCAGGGAGAGGGATGAACGGCTATCATCGACGTAAGAGAAAGAGGTGAGGCGGCGACGAGGTGGAGTGTTGCGGCGTGGAGTCATTGGAGTTCGTCGACGTGGAAGAGAAACTGAGAAACTGAAATGGGAAGGGAAGGAACTGGTTACTGATTAGTCATGGGCTTGAGAGGTTTTGTTATAAACGACGTTGTTTCACCCCACTTATTTATATTTTTTTAAAAAGGGCTCCCACTGTGCATCCTTTTCCTCCAACTCTAACATGAACCTTCAATGGCGCCCTTTTCTCCTGTCAGCAATAGGTGTTGCCTCAGTGGCGAAGCCCCGTCGGAGGAGGGCTCCCATGGCCCTCCTCCGGCACCACCTGCTGGTCCCTTAGTGGCTTCGCCATTATTTCTCGCATATATTCAATCCAACACAACATTTAACACTTGTATCTACTAGAACACTATACAATCTTACGAAACGCTTCTAGAAATTGAAGTTGGTCCCTTTTTAATCTTAGACATCCATTTCAAACAATGATCAATAAAAGACCCTAAAACATAAGATTTCTCTAAGATAAATTGTTAAAAAAATCATCTAATAAGGTAAGAATAATAACTCTATCAATTCCTTAACTCAACCCCACGCCTCACTGGTGTCTCTAATTAAAGCCACCACCTTTCCCTACCACCACCACAACACAAGGGTCAAATCTTGATGAATTTTTTATATGCAAAACAGAGGAGATAATATGTGTTTCTTGCAAGAGTTTCACTTACTAATGTCAACTCCAAGTAGAAGCAAATTTAAAGGATAGAAAATGATGTTAGGTGTGTGGGTGTTATTCTCTACAGAAAAATAGTGCCTAGGGCATGTGAAGGAGTAAGAGGAGATATTTACGCATTTAGGGTTGAGAGAGCAAGTGAAGTGGCATAACAAAGTTGGGGACGTGCCTCATAAGGGATGGAGGGTGATGTGAGTCTTACGTCAGGGCTGGAAGTTTTTAATTGGCTAATCACACATTAGCACGTCAGTCAGCCCTCAAAGAAAGGAAAACACGTCCCTACACCAAAAAATGAAAATTTTACGCTTGATTTTCCCAAATCACTCCTAACCCAATCAACTTATTCTCTACTTGTATAATGAACTCCAAACTCAAATAGAACTTCAAAAATCTTCATTAACTTGACTTTTGGCCACTCAAACTTGATCCTAAGAGGCCAGTTATTGCACTCTACCTCTTCTCCAACGGGATTTACGAAGTACAAAGGGCACAAGCTTTATCACAATTTCATGTAAGGACAAAGGACTTTTGGCCACTCAAACTTGATCAATCTTTATTTAGCACAATTTTGGCTTCACTTCATTGCAGGGTCACATTTAACTATTTTGGATGGAGAAGATTAAGGTTGTTTAGTTTGATTTAGGTAACGTTGGGTTGGAGTTTAAAGTTAGGTTGGATTTTATTTATCAGTTCGATCTTTTTTTAAGTAAACATGTTGATGTAGATCATTTTTTTTCATGTAGATTAGAAGTTTGATCATCTCAAACTGTTATATCAGCAATTTTTCCACTTCAACATGCCGACTTATTATTTAACAAAAGAACTAAGCGGCTAGGTAATATCGTCATAGATTTGATTTTAAATTTTAATTAACTAATCCTTTGAATTTTTGATATTGAAGTTTAATAATTTCCAAAAATAACTGAACTGACATAGGTCTATTTTAACTTATAATAATTCGAATCATCAACCTAAACAATAAAAAGAAAAAAGACTTGATTTTTTACTCATAAAATAGATTTAATCTATAAAATCCTCTTTAATATTATTGATATTTGTAAGTGGATGTTCAATTGGTGTTCGATGTTAGTTGGTGAACATCAAAGTTTGGGCAGAGGGAGGGACCATGTTTCCGGGTACTTGGTCAGATGCCGCTGGCTAGCAGCTGCTACTTTTCTTCTTGGCGTGGATAATTCGTTTCCACAAGTTGGGAAATGCATATTCTCACGATGTATTTGCTAAACTAGAACTCGATAGAATACCTTAAATTTTAAAGGATAGTATATGCTAATTAGCTCGTAGCGAAATGATATGCTGGACAGCTAAAATTACTTTTAACATTAAAAGATCAAAAATTCAATCATTGTAGGAACTGATTTAACATTCACTTGTAAGTAAAAGATTCAAATACCACCACGTTAACAATTCAATCCAATCCTCTAGTTTTTTTAATTAATTAATCATTTGCCCTTAATCATCACCTTTACCTCTACTATCATTTCTAATTAAAAAAATAAAATAACAGGACTGAATCACCATAGGAACCTTTTTCTGATTCTGATCGCCACAAATATATCTGTCCTTCTGCAGAACTTAAATCCTCCACCTTCTCTGACATGCTTAAACACATCCCTTCCTTTTGTAATGACCCTTTTTTTCGAAAAAAAAATTCTAAAATAGGTTTAATCTCTATTAAAATCCATAGATTGTCAAAAGCATACTGCTTTTAATAAAATATATCTCTTCAATTTATTGTTATAGTATTTATAAACTGGGACATTATAATTGAAAAATGTTTTATTTAATTGTTTTATCTCTATAATTTAACAAATACTTAAATAGAATTTTACGTTCGCTTTTTCAAAAAACAAAGGCACAAATGAATGTTTAGTTATAGTACTCTTTTGACACCCATTCCTATAAATTTTATATTGCTACTGTAATTGTCACTGTTTCAATTCATTTTTTGAAAGTATTTTTGTAATATAGCTAAAGTAATTGCATAATTGAGATCAAATAGAGAGAAAAAAACCCCTTGACCTTGCTCAGTTTATATGTACTTTTATTTATAAAAAAAGTAAAAAAAAGAAAATTATTATCCAGGCTTTTCATGTTACCGTGATCCAAAATATCCAACACGGCATTTAATCTCTAGAAGCACCCATAGTAAAGTGATAAAAAAAAAGTGATCTTTACTTAGCACCATTTAATTGAATGTACTATTTAGAATTGCTGATGAGGATGACAGTCTAGCACAAAAAATGCAAACAAAACTTTATTTCGTGACATTATACTGTCAATTATTAACACAATAATATAATTTATAAATATAAAATTATAATATAATATAAATATTATAAATTTAATTTTTATAATATTTATATTATATATAATAAATAATATATAAATAATATAATATAATTATAACACGATTGATATCCCTAAATCTTAGTAATCAATACTTGAAAATAATGTGCCTGACACTACCGCACAACTGGATAAGCCATCCCAGTCCACGTCCCATGGTTGTGGTCAACAAAGGCGGCAAGTCTACTTTTCTAAAATCTAAATGGCTGTAAGTCAAGAAGTTTTTTTGTTTTTCGTTTTAATGTAACACATAAATCAACTACACTGCCTATAAATATAAGCTATATCTTGCTCAATTATATGCAATCACACACCAAAAATGGCTTCATCGTCTTCACTTGCCATAAAATTGCTCTTTTTATTCTCATTATCACTCCTTTCTTTCATAGGTAAAGCCATTGTTCCTCCCTCGGCCACATTCAAATATTATAATGAAGGCGAATTTGTTGATACAAGCGCCGAATACAGGGCTGATTTTCGCCCTATACCAATCCCCGCCTCACCATTTCAACTTTGCTTCTACAACACTTCAAATAATGCCTATATGTTTGGTATTGTATGGGTACAAGTCGGTCGGAATCGCTAAGGCGGTTCGTATGGGAGGCTAACCGCGGCAACCCGGTTCGCAACAATGCTACCTTGTCGTTCGGTAGTGGCGGAAACCTTGTTTTGGCCGATGTAGATGGCCGAGTTGCTTGGCAAACCAACACTGCCAACAAAGGTGTGGTAGGGCTGACATTGTTATCTAATGGTAACTTAGTTCTTCATGACAAAAGCAACAAGTTTGTATGGCAAAGTTTTGACTATGCCACGGACACCCTCCTAGTGGGCCAAACACTTCGACCTGGAGGAACATTAAACAAGCTCGTGAGTCGGGCTTCAGAGACGAACAATGTCAATGGCCTGTATAGCTTGGTCTTGGAGCCTACAAGACTTGCCTTGTATTACAAAAGCCCTAACTCTCCTAACCCATACCTCTACTATTCAACCTCTCAAATATTCAATACTGAACGAGACACCATAGAGTATTTCACTTTTAATACAAGACTAGATATAGCTACCACATACGATATATACTTCGAATACCGCGTGGTGAAGGGCGGATTCGAGAGTAGTTTCGTATGGGCCAGGCCCAGATACAACGCTACGTTATCGTTCATTCGCCTCGGTGTGGATGGAAACCTCAGAATCTATACTTATGATAATGAGGTAGATTATATGGCATGGGATGTAACATTCACATTGTTTGATAGACAATCCGACTTGGAGGATGAGTGTCAATTGCCGGAGAAATGTGGGAAGTTTGGGCTATGTGAGGAGAACCAATGTGTTGGTTGCCCATTACCAAGTGGGCTCGTGGCTTGGAGTAGAAATTGTGCACCACAAAGCCCAACTCGTTGTGGCTCCAAAGCTTTCCACTATTATAAGCTTGAAGGGGTGGACCATTTCATGACAAAATACACCAACGGTGATGGTCCAATCAAGGAAGATGCTTGTGGAAACAAATGCAGTAACGATTGCAAGTGTTTGGGTTACTTTTATCACAAGAGCAATTCAAGGTGTTGGATTGCTTATGATCTTAAAACATTGAAAAGAGCTCCAAATTCTACTTTTGTCGGCTACATAAAGACACCAAATCGTTGAAGAATTATACTTCAACTTCTTTGGAGTGATACAGTGCTATTTGAGTAATCGTTTTCTTGTAATAACTTGGACTTAATGGGGTTGGTCATTGTCCTTCGAATAAAGCTTATACATTCTGTTAAGTGAATTGATCTTTTTTTTTATATCGAGATTGTTAAGCGAATTGATAAAGTTAGATCGATGATTGTCTTCTTTCAATTTTCAATGAAATGATTGTGCAATAACTACTTTATTAATCGACAACACATAGTATGCCATTGGTTAGGAAGAATGGTGTCACTCTGTTTTTTTTTTATTTGTCAAACAACTTATGACGACTATTATATTATGATAAACTAGTTGTAATTTTTCATGATTATATTAACGATATTCATAATTATTTGTCTTTTGTTGCCGGGTCACTCCAGTGTAGACGATAATAATTGGTACTATTTCTACAATAATTGTCTTCACCCAATCACTTGCATGGATATAAGTGACACTACGCATACAATAGTTTGATTCGGAGATTTTAAATTTTTCAGAATTGCCATCAAGTTCAGAGATTTTAAAATTATGAGATTCGGTTTTTGTTTTATTCCAAGATTTCAAACAATCATGAAACGAGATTTAAGGATTTGTTTGGTTTGGTTTATTGTTGTTGTTGTTAAGGGAAAGATTTTTGTGAGGTTGAAGAAGCTTCTTTTGTGAGGGAAAAGATTTGGTTTAGTTTTGATGGAAAAAATTTGGTTTTAGTTCTGATAAAAAAAAAAAAAAGAGGTTTGGTTTGATTTTAGTTCGAGTGATAAGTTTGGTTTTTCTATCTTTTCAAACTTGAATTCATTGTTGATTCGAATGCCATGCCATTAAAAACGTCTATTTGTCGGTCTAAGCCAGTTTTAATCGTATAATTGACAGAAATTTTGACGATTGACTTTAAATGATAAAACGTTGAAAGTTTATTACTTTATTGATATAATTTTTTATAGTTTTAGACAAAGTGATATAAATTCAATGCTTTGGAAATTTTACATCGTTTAGCCAATCAAAAACTATGGCGGAACTTGCTGAAATAGCTAGAGGATTACAAAAACTTATTATCTTACTTGCCAGGTAAAGATAGTGAATTTTTATTTTAGTATGACCCTTGGTTGCATGGAACAGCGGTGCGAGACAGGTTTCCAGAGGTTAATATAAATGATGCTGATGTTCTTAAATGTGCTAAAGTTGGAGATGTGTGGAGCCGGAGCAGATGCCAGATCCTACGGACACCATTACGTGGTCTCATATCAAGTTTAACCACATTGATGAAACAAAAATGGATACAATTACTTGGAACCCCGATAGATCGGGAATGTTTTTTACAAAGAGTGATTGGCAGGAGTTTCGAAAGAGATATCCGATTGTAATGTGGAGTGCTCTCTTATGGGAAAGGGACATATACCTAGACACAGCTTCCTTGTTTACTTAGCTATTCACAATAGACTAGCAATGAAAGCTAGGCTAATCAAATGAGGTATAGTGATAGATGACTTATGTGTGTTGTGTTCTTATTATCCTGAACGTGTTAACCATACCTTTTTTGATTGCTCAGTAACTTGTAAAGTATAGCCGGACATCCTCAGAAGATGTCACATTGTGAGAGATTTGTACAGTTGAAGAAGAGAAATATGCTGGTTTACTAGGAAGACCAAAGGAAAAAGTATTTGGAACCAAGTTTGAAAGGTTGTTTTTAATGCAACAATTTACCGAATTTGGATAGAATGTAATAGTGTGGTTTTTAAGGGTGAAACTTTTTGCTGCACTCGAGCAATTGGTCGAATATTGAATAGTGTGAGAGATAAATTTTGTGAGGTAAGTCATTTGGTGGAAACATAGCCGACACTTTGGGTGATTTGGACTATTGATACTGAGTTGTGTTTTTGTGGCATCATTGATATTTTCATTGATGTCCTGCTCATCTTATCTCTCAGGTTATATGATGAGTCTTGAGTTCGGTACAAGATTTATGGTGTTAATGACACGAGTCTATTACAGAATTGTATAGATTAGAATTATATAAGAGTTGTTTTTGTTTTGTTATACAGTTGTGTACTTCTCTTTTGCAATAAAAGTAAATATATTTTGAAAAAAAAATACTCATTAAATTCCTTGGAAGGTATCAAAAAAGTTCTTTTTTCTTTAAACACACTAAAGTAGACAGAAATTGTCAATCTATGGATCCGAGATGAAACGTGGAGCTAATCACAAACTATGGAAGCAAATTGCAAGCAGAGAAAATAGAAATTAAACCAACCAATGGGTCAAGTGTTGGGATAAACTAGGAAATCATTGCCATTTGTGATATTCATGTCTCCCATACAACTTCGTGTCCACGTTACAATTTTGACTCATTAATTGTGCTGTACAGAAAATGCACAAAGTTAATCATAATTGATCGGTTTTCCACCCGTATTTATCGTTTTTATATTCTTATTTTACTTTTTGTGATAATTATATTCTTATTCAAATTTTAGTAAATCATAATTAATTTTTTCAAGCAAATTTAACATGTTAGAATTTTAATTTAATTTTAAAATAACTTACGAAATTAATGAAAAAATAAACATACTAATTATACTCTTAATCTAACATCCCACGAAAATCATTTCGGCAATAGAAAATACAATTATATATCAAGTTGGCGTAGTGTCTTTATGGCCACATCTTGAAAACAATGTGCTATCGCGTTAGTTTATGCACCAATTAAACCAGATCAAGTCATGGTCAAAAATAGATCAAATCAGTCCATATCTATGGATGGTCAACAAATACTTCTGTCCCTTATGAGCAAGTTTAACGATATTTTGAGCTAAAATGCAAAAAAAAACGTCATTTTTCCATAAATAGAGGCCAATCCATGCTCAATTCTGCATCCAGTTAACCAAAATGAGTTCATTACTTTCACTTGCAAAATCTTTGCTATTCTTATTTTCCTTCACACTCCTGATTTCTTTAATTGTTGAAGCAATTGTTCCTACTAATGAGACATTTACGTATGTAAATCAAGGTGAATTTGGAATTTACATTGTAGAATATGGAGCTGATTACCGTCCTCTACCCATTGCGACCTCACCATTCCAAGTCTGTTTCTATAACACTACTCCTAATTCATATACTCTTGCTCTACGTATGGCTACGTCAAGATCCGAATCGCTGAGGCGTTGGGTATGGCAGGCAAACCGGGGCAACCCAGTTGGCGAAAAAGCAACATTCTCACTGAAGAAAGACGGAAACCTAGTTCTAGCCTATGCCGATGGCCGAATTGCTTGGCAAACTAACACTGGCAACAAAGATGTAGTTGCTTTCAGGTTGTTACCAAATGGTAACATGGTTCTTGTTGACTCAAAAGTACATTTGGCAAAGTTTTGACTCCGCCACTGACACACTCTTGGTGGGACAATCATTTCGGCCAGGTCTCATAAGCAAACTCGTGAGCCGGAACTCCGAAACAAACAACTCCAACGGGCCGTATAGTTCCGTCAGGGAGCAAACAAGATTTGCCATGTATTACAAGAGCCCAAACCCATATCTCTATTTCACAACTTCTCACATGAAGAAGGTGGAAAATTCAAGCCAGTAGTATTCAATGCCGAGTCAGAGAGCGGTGGCTCCGCATTTCAAATACACTTGGCGTATGACACGACCAAACCCTCGGGTTCATTCATACTAACGAGACCCAAATACAATGCTAGATTATCGTTTCTGAGGCTCGAAATCGACGGGAACCTGAAAGTTTATACTTACGACGATGACGTGGACTGGGGTGCATGGGAAGTAACATTTACATTATTTGATAGGGAATCCATATGGGAGGATGAGTGTCAATTGCCTGAAAGGTGCGGAAATTTTGGTCTCTGTGAGTCGGACCAGTGTGTGGCTTGTCCCCAACCGAGTGGGCTCTATGGTTATAGCCAGAAATGCAAGCCTGTGAGCCTCCCTCCATGTGGGTCAAAGGCTTTTGGCGATTACAGGCTCGAAGGTGTTGACCACTTCATGAGCAAATACACAAGTGGGCTTGGTCCTATGAAGCTCGATTTACGTGGGAAGAAGTGTAGTAGTAATTGCAAGTGCTTGGGTTACTTCTACAACAGACTTCAAGGTGTTGGATTGCTTATGATCTTAAAACCCTTAAACTTGCTGAAAATTGTACTCATTTGGGTTTTATTAAAGCACCTAAAACCTAATATTTATTGTTTTTTTTGCTGCCTTAAAGTCTTTTTTTCGTTATTTTTTTTCTGTATTTTGTATGATGAACTGTGAGATGTGTAAATTTTCTCTTGGTAATAAAGGTTGTCGATTGTGCATTTGGAAAACTTAAAATCAGTATGCTCTAAATCCAAAGACCATAAAGCACTGTACACCTATTTGAAAAATAACATTTTATGTAATTTTCTCTTTAATTTTTTCACCGTTGACATTATAGGAGCAGGTCCAACTACTATTTCAATTCAAATGATTAGAAAACTCTGTTAGTTTTAAAAGAAAATATTTATATATATATATAGAGAGAGAGAGAGAACGCCACTGACCCAGAAATGTGATCTATTTTCCGATGTAATCAAAACAATTATAAAAAAATCTCAGCATGTACAATTGTGAGTCCAATCTCGTGTAGTCCCTAAGGTTTCACTTAATCTCCCATCGTGTCCCTACGTTTAAGTTTGGATCCTATTAGGTGCCTTATTAACAACTCTGTTAGTCTCAATTAAAAGCACGCGTGAAATGTCTAAGATGCTCATGTACACGTCAGATAAGGCGTCTCAGTAGGGATCAGTATTTTCATTATCAAATTAACATAGGGATCTCATTGTCTAATAATTTGGCGAACCAATTTTAAAAGTATAGAATAAGGAACATTTCATAAACCCTGAAACACAACAAAATTCCGTATATTGTAGATCAAACACATTTTAATTCAACAATCCCTAATTTGGCACAAACACATACTACAACTTCATATCAAAGAGAGACTCCATACTGAGCACAACATTTTTATTTCAACCCTAAAACTACACTATAAAACATGAAAGACAAAGGATGCACAACATCTCACTTGATTTTGTGCAACATCTTTAAATTGTTCGTTGAAATCTCAATATCCTTCATCCTAATGTCGATTTCTCTCTTGAATTCATCAATCACCTCAACAATATGGTCTCTTGCCCCATACAAACTCAGTTTAGGAAGGCAAACAAAAAAAGAGTTTTCAAATTGAGTTGACAGATTTTCTCCAAGTAGAGAGGATGATTTTTTTATTGATTACAAAAGATAGAGAGGATGTTGAGAGGTTGAAGATAAATAATTCCTAATGATAAAGAGAATTTGGCTCAAGGAGCTAAATTCAAAATTTGTGTAATCATTTTTTATTATTTTTTTATGGCAATGTGATTATGAGAGGCAATTTAATCTTTAAAACCCTAATTCAATCGGGGCCTACATGCCGCATCAATCCCGGTGGCGTGTCTCGTTAAATGAGACCAACGTAGTTGCTAGTGAGTAGGGGTGGGCATGGGTTGGACCACCCCCTAAATATTCAGTCCGATCCTGATCGACTGGGCTGAAGGTCTAGTCCAAACTTGCCCATCCAAAAAGGCGGGTCAGGCCAAGCCGGGCCACGATCGATTTTTTTAAATATTAATATTTAATATTTTTTATTAAAATATAATTTAATATATACTTTATTATATAAAATATATTTTAATAAATACTAAACAACTCTTATATTTATAATTGACATCATTTTTACTAATTTATAACACATAACACATCAAATTAATATTAATATATTATATATATAATATATAATATAAAAAATATATATAATATATTTTTTCGGCGGCCCGCCGGGCGTAACCATAAACTCAAGTCCGATTCTATTTTTTAAAAAAATATGTAGGCCTCGCCAAAATGCCCACCCTATTAGTGAGGGATCTAATAGTAGCTAAACTTAAACACAAGGATGCTTCTGAAACCTTTGGGGACTGCAAAGGATGTGATCCCTACAGGTATAGAGAGTTTAGCTTTCCCAAACTTTTTTTTTTTTTACAATTATTTGCCGACCGACATTTTTATATTCAACTTAGCTCCATTGGTTCTAATATTTGGAGAAAGCACGTTCTTCATTACAACATTTTCTTAATTTACTGATATTTTTCAAAAATAAATATTCATTTCACAAAAAAGTGACTTTTTGATTTAAAGTCAGGAATCTCCCACCCCTAATTTAACTTGAAACATTTTTTAAACTACAGAAAATATCATATCTTCTTTTAGACAATCAAACGAGAGACAATAGATTGAGGATTAGGGTCATTTCCCCATTTTCACTATATTAAAATGACGTCGTTTTTAGTCGGTTCTAAACTAACATGCTTTATTAATTACATTTTGATCTAAATAATTTAGTAAAACTTCATTTTGGTCCATTTATCAATATACTGTCATTTTTTTGTCCCTTTTTTTTCTAATTTGTTGATGTATTTGGTCTTTCTTGCTATTGCTTGTCAAGAACGTTCCCAGGCAACAAGATATTCATTCAATTTCATTATTGTACAATGGTTGGGTGTCCTTGTTGCCTCAAACTTCCATTTGGTTTCAGTTCGCTTTATCCAAATGGAGTCAAGCCTTAACTTGGAGTTGGGTAAGTGCTATTTCTTCTTCATTGTTAAAATCTCCAAGGATGTCGTTCTCCTTGGAATTTTATTTATTTAGATCAAAAGATTTAGGAATCATAGGAATTTTTGCGATTTTTGTTTATTTTATTTTTGATAACTTTTTGAAATGGATAGACTTGTTGTATCTCTCTAGTGGGCTTTCATGAATATTGCCCCTCTTTTTTATTTTAATATTATTCTTTTCGTCGTAATTTAATAGACATTAACTACTTTTTACGATAATTAAAAAATAGTAATTTTAGTAGTTAAACTCGTTTAATTCCATAAATTTTTTCATTTATACCCTTTGATTGAATGTGTTGATAATTAATGAATTCGTTGAAAAAAAGATTAAACAAGGACAAACTTGTAACTTCACTAATAATAAATATTTAAAAAAAAGTGCACATATATTTTAGGATATCTAAAATAGAAAATATGTATCAAATTGGGACAAGTGAGTATAATATTCTATGTATTCCAGTTAAAAAATATTATAATATTTTAGAAGTAGAAAAAACAAAGAAAATACTTTCTTGGAAATAATATTTCCGTCAAACAAACGGATTAATTTAATGTTTTGTACACCGTGATAAGTGGATCTGCAAATCACTTTTATTTCATAGTTCTTGAAATGACTTTTCCAGAATTCCCTACTTTGACCAATTAACAATAACACAGATTTCCACACTACATTTTCCAAATGATCTGATGAATACATTTCACATTGAATGCTTTCAATTTTCAATGGATGTGGCCCTTTTTGTTTCTTTCAATCTCTTGCTACGACACCATTCTTGCTTCCTGGATCTCTATTTTCAATTTCATAATCGGATCTCACAAGGAAACAATTTTATTCTTTTCTTCTATTGGTATGAAGGAAACAATTTTATTCACTAGCTCGAGTCATCGATTATTGAGATTTGTGGAGACATGAGAGAGATGAGGGCTGATATTACTTCCTTGAGGAGTGAGGTTCGTGTTATCGAGCCTACGTTGGAGTCTATGTGAGATGAGTTACGAGACATTCGATCACTCTTAGAGAGCTACACTCGTCCTTCCCATCCTACCGTTCCTTCTACACCTCCTACCACCGGGATTGACTTAGAGCGTCTTCCTTCAGACAACATTCCGTCTTCGATTCGAGGTCCTGAGCAGGTTGTGACTTTCCCTATTGAGGATTTTGTTCTTGATCCTTAAATGTTCGCTTCATACATGATCATTATCGAGACCGGGATAGACATTTTGTCCATTTTGCATTCATTACTTGTATCTTATGGATGATTTGTATTCTGACTTTTGTTATATATATTGATGGTTTATATTTATATGTTTTGTATTGATTTTTTGATCGATGACAAAAAGGGGGAGAGGAATGCTATTAAAAACAAATTGGTTAAATGGTTAAAATTGATATTTGACTGAAAAGGAATTGATCTTAAAATAATTCACAATCTTTGGGGGAGTTAGCAAAATCATTTCTTATTGATGATTGATGAGCTAACCAAATGAACAAGGCTAAAAACCTTGATTCGATCTTCAAATTTTTATGCATTTATTCAGAGGGAGTTAAGTGTTTTGTCATCATCAAAAAGGGGGAGATTGTTGGACCAAGGGTGGTCCACATTAAGATTTCTCTGATGATGAACAAACTGCAGAATTTGATATGAGGAAGATTCACGTACGTCAATACAAAGTTATGTACGTGTGTGAATGTCAAGTACGTCAACGAAGTCTCAAGTACGTGAGTTCAATCGCGAGCTGAAATAGAAGCTACTAGAATTTGGGAGAAGTGATCACACGTACGTTAGAAAAGGTTCACGTACATCAGCTAATGACACGTACGTGAGAG
>CAODLS011711103.1:0-11951 GCA_948243855.1 Flueggea neowawraea | reverse complement strand
GGCTGGTGAGCCTTTATGGATGCAATTAACTTCAATTTTACCGAGTTGTCATCGACTTCAATGGTTCTCTGTTGCTCAATTCAATTTGTGGCTTGTTGTTTAGCTGTACAATTTTCTATATATCCGTTTTATTCCATTTCTTACTTTCATACGTATTTTATTTGTTAGTTTTATGTAATGTAATACAAATTATTTTAGTGTATATATATGTTTTTGGTAATGAGGAACTACCAATCCAGCGGTCATTCGAGCAACACACCGGATCAGGTAAATCCCAGATAAGCTAACCCCGTCTCAGTCCAAGGGCTCCTCACTTATTCCTAACTTATTAAGAGGGTCAACACCCAGGTCTCCACATCCAGTTGGAAAGAGGGGTAATTCAAGGAGGCCCTGAGAGCAATACGCCTCGAATCCGTGCCTCTCCCATGCCACGCTAGTGCCTTACCGGCTGTTCTACCCGCGCTGGGTTATTTTAATGTATATATTTTACGTTACGTATTCAATTTTTTTTTTCGAAATTGACTTGGTATTGTACTTTCGATTAATCTAATGTTGTTCGTGCATATTGGGGATTCATGCTTGGCATGTTTCTGTTTTAATGGTATTGTCTACTTAAGCATATTGCTTTGAGATTTAAATGAATTCATTAGATGATATGTATTTTCTTTTACTGACTAACAGCCCTGTTCTTATACCACTTACTTCACGAGCATATGTATTTTCTTTTATTGATTAACAGCCCTGTTCTATTTTATGGATTACCATAATTATTATTCAAGGATTTAAGGCAAAGTCCGATGCAAAATTTGTTTAGTTTTCATCCATTTCTGCTAACGTGCTTTCTGAAAAATGTTGTATTAAGTCTATTGGTAGCTAATAATCGCTGTTTTTAAAATTTTGATTCACTTTTGAGGCTAATTTATGTTATAGAGAGAATAGTTATCATTTCATGAAGAATCAACAATTGTTAGCTACCAATAGATACTATCAAGAAAAATGATGTTTGCTTAAGCAACATTTATTCATGAACTAAAATTTGACTTTGTTGTAAGAATTATCTTCTTTAGTCTTTTATTTTTTTAAGATTATCATGAGATGCATTTTTTAATAATAGAGATATATAATCTAAAAAAATTAGAATATTTATAAAAATAACATTCACGTGCAACGCACGTGTATAAAAAGCTAGTAGTGCCTAAATGTTTGAAGAAAAATCTTTTTTTTTTTGTGGTTTTAGAGAAGTAATTAATAACAGGACGCTAACATGGATACTATGGATCTCAACTCAATCCTATATGAACTAAGATGAACATCAAATAGACAAATTATAACCAATCTAACTCGTATGAACCAAAACAGTCTCATGTTTTCAACTTCATTTATTTTAATGAAAGGCAATCATCTTTAGAAGAATAACAATATCTCACATTTAATAATCAGGATATTTACATTCCAATTTGCATTTGAATACTAAAGAATTGCATTTAAAGCAATTATGATTGGCAATTATGATCAAAGCATAAAACTCATTTTAAACACATGTATAGGTGGTGGAAGTAAAAAAATAATAAAAAGAAGAAAAAAGTTAGGCAAACTTTTTTGTGACTGTATCTTCTTACTCTATATGAACATATGTAGTCCAATGGGGTCAATAAAGGAGTCTAGATGGATTATACACGTCAGTAATCTAATCCTGCCACACCCCCAACTCCAATTTCTAGTACTGCCAATTATACAACAAAAGGTGACAAATTAAGTGATGCCCCTGTAGCCTCCTTGCCTATAAATACACCTTCGTGATCTTCTTCCTTCTCATCTCATTTCAATATAATCTTCAAATGGCAACTTCCTCAATCTTCTTGCACTTCAGTTTAGATACAAATATGGCACTTAAATATGGTTGTTTCATACTTGTTGTAATGGTGTTGCTACCAGCAATATCTTACTCCAAAGACTTTGAAGATTCAAGAGCTACTTACTATGGTAGCCCAGATTGCTTGGGGACACCAAGTATGACACTTGTTCTTTTATTTTTGATAAGTGATTTTATTTGTTTCCATCGAAAATCGAATTCTGACTCTTAATGCTGGAGTTGAATGAACTATAAGTTCATTGGTACTTGTTCTTTTATTTAGAGAGTTAACCATGCAAGTTAAATATGTTAAATTGTTGGTATAATGACATGGTTAATTGCTCAGCTGGAGCTTGTGGGTATGGAGAATACGGAAGGACGGTGAATGATGCTAATGTGGCCGGAGTTTCCAGGTTGTGGAAGAATGGTACTGGCTGTGGTGGTTGCTATCAGGTAATTTTCGGCAACTCTTTTTGTTTATTAGTTATTTCTTTCAGTATTTTACACATTCCAGTTGATATGTCAGCATTTCAATGCATCACTTTCATAAACATAAAAAAATACTCTGCTTTCCACCATTAAAAAAAAGCTCTGCTTGACAAGTTGTAACCACTCTTACGATTACAGTATTAATTGGTTCTCATCACTTAATGTGTTTTCTAAAATTTAAACTCCATCTCTGAAAAATCTACTAAGATAATTAGCATTAATCACTAAACCAACGTCTTGTTAGTATAATACCATCTTGTTAGTATAATACTACACTTAACCTTAGAAATTACAATAAACAGAAATGTCCTACGTACCATTATTGATAGGCAAAAAGTCAACAATTGATGCAAAACAAAACAATTATAATATATTCTTTCCACCCAACACATACCAAATTATTTTTCGATCACAAAAGTAGGAAAGAGCACTTGGCTACACAAATATATTACTACTGCACACTATACTGAAGTGCAATATTTATGAATATAAATCAAAGTTGGCACCACCAAATTTACAACCAATACTTGCAAACAATGTTGGTAGTGATGGTTAATTTAGTTCAAGAAAATGAATAACAAATGAATGATACAGGTGAGATGCAAGGCGCCACAATGCACAGACGAAGGAGTGAACGTAGTGGCGACTGACTACGGCGAGGGAGACCGCACGGACTTCATCCTCAGCACTCGCGCCTATGCAAGAATGGCGCGCCAAGATGCGGTCGCTGAGCTCTTCGCCTACGGTGTTGTGGATGTTGAGTACCGGAGGATACCCTGCCGATACAATGGTTACAACCTCTTTTTCAAGGTTAATGAGCACAGCAAGTACCCTGACTACTTGGCCATTGTTATTCTTTACCAAGCTGGTGTTTATGATGTCTTAGCCGTTGAAATATGGCAGGTATACCTTTACAGTTTCCGAATTAATCTTTTAAGTAGTTCGGTTAAAGATAGTCTTGTTTGCTACAAAAAATTTGCCCTGAATCGTAAGATTGATAACACACAAACTAACTACTTGAACTAGCCCGGAGCTGCAGTTTGGTTAACGATAGTTTATTGATGTCAAAACTAATGAAATTTGAATAATGAAAAATCAATTATGGCGCAGGAGGATTGCAAGCAATGGAGAGGAATGAGAAGGGCATATGGAGCAGTATTTGACACAGCAAATCCACCAAAAGGAGCAGTCACATTGAGGTTCCGAGTGAGTGGATATGGACAGCCTTACTGGGTTGTGGCAAATAATGCTATCCCAAGTGAATGGAAGGCTGGGGTTGCCTATGATTCTCAGATTCAGCTTGAATAAAAATTGAAATGCCAACAAATAAGATATCTCAATTTTATAAACCCAAAAGTTATATAGCAGAAAATAGGAAATACTACTTTATTGTTTGTTGTTAGTTGCAATATAAGTACTTGTGATTTGCGAGTTGGCCCTGTAGTGCTGTTCTCAATTGGGAAGTGATCAATAAAAAGTTGGATTGTACTTGTATTCTCTATCGAATAATATCAATAAAAGTTTGTATTCTGAAATCTTTTGGTCTTGGCTTCAATCATACAACACCATACATGAGAATAATGTAACATTTTATATTCTGAGAAAGCAAACAGCATTAAGCATATTTACATTTAATTTAATCTGCTAACCTGTTAAACCTCTTTATTGCTGCCTTGATTTGTTTGATTTGCCCCCAGTGAGACTTGCTCGAACTGTTAAAACAGAACAGATCACAGCCAATTTTCTTGATGAGCTTGACCTTCTTCTTTGACCATCTATTACCAGAACCACCACCTTGTCTTCATGAACAGTCTTAACTGACTGAAGATTTCTAACCGGTTGGCATTAGCTTTCAAATAAGAAAAACCCACTCTATATACTTTGATGAAATAAGTTTTGCTCTAGATCTCTACTCTGTTGATGGGATTAGCCATAAAAAGAGAAAAAGGAACAGAAGAAATGTTACAATCCAATTGCAGCCCTTGTTAGCGAAGAATAACACATCTTGTTGAACCAAACTCACAACAGGTGCTCGGGTAGACATGAACACACATTGTGCTCCAAAAATTCTGAAATTTGAGAATTTCAAATCATAAAGATGAACACACATTGTGCTCCGAAAATTCTGAAATTTCCAAATTTCAAATCATAAAGATTCGCCTTATAAACAGCTAACTTTCATTAGTTTAATAGATCTATACAATATGCACCCTTTGTCCTTTGATCCTTTGGAATATGTTGTTGGAAGTTTTTAAGAATTAACGAAGGGGCGTACCAATGGAGATGGTAGCAACATGCTGAAAATGGACCAATCACACATCTCTCAACAGTCATTACGGCTGCTAGCCATGCTATTGTTCAGAGGTAAAACTTCATTATGCAGCACAAAAGTCAAAGCAACTACTCATCATTGGTAGAACGGTTGTGCTCAACATCACTCTCATCCCAGTTGTGTCCAACTTCACTAGAGTCAATATTGCTCTCGCCATCCTCAAAAAAATCTCTATCAGTAAAGAACCGCTCCTTCTCTGGACGTTTATAATCCTTTCCCCTCCATACCACAATTTGCTCCTTCTCAAATGTTACAAGAACACATGGGACCAAGTCCTGTTATGACAAGGATTAGTTAATAACAAACACAAACATGGCAACCTCTAAATTTTGCTATCTTGATGACAAGAAAAATGGGTGAGAGATGCCAAATTATTTTTATCAGGGAGCTACAATAATTTTATGTACAAGGTAACCCACTGTGAATGGCATTTATTTTTATCTTCCCATTACTAACATCTACAGCAACATTTGCAGCAACAAGGAGCAAATAATGAAATTGAGGTGTTACGTGCTTGAAATGATATCCTATGGAACAAAGAAGCCAGTTCTGCATGAGACAACAGCAATAACACCATATAAAGACACAAGATCTAACTCAATAGCAACGAACATACAGGATAAAACTTTTATAAGGATCCAATGCCAAAAGTATATTTAGATGTTGATCTAACTCGATAGCAAAAACATACAGGATAAAACTATTATAAGGATACAATGCCAAGAGTATATTTAGATGTTAAAAAACATTTAGCACAAGCAAGAATTATATAAACATCAAGCATTACCCTAAGTTTGCAGCCAAGTTTCTTGTAATCTTTCCTCTCAAGGCCTTGACAGTCTATCCGAACCAGCTCACTGACAATAAAAGCATCTCTGACCATTGGAATTAAGCTACCATAATAACCATTTTTTGCTGCATGTACCAGAAGTTTGTTAATGAGAGCACAAGTATGCTATAAATGGTAAGATCCTCTAAAAAAATTCAAAAAGTTACCAAGTTTTGTCAAAGCAGGAATTGCTAGTCCTCTTTTTCGCATCTCTTTTGTTTCCTCAATATTTAAGCCATCAATCGTAGTTTTGATCAGTTTGGGATATACAGGCTCATGAGGTTTCCACAACATTAATGGAATAAAAGGCCTTTTCTTGGGATGATAGTTTCTGCCTCGATATAATACGAGTAGGCCGCCATGCCTATGGATGACCTTCCCAAAAGTTTTATCCTGTTATAGATATGCATTTATATTTATCATATTTATAGGTAAAAGAGTTCGGTGCTGAAAACCAAAAGGTAACAAATGCACATAATAGATTGTCGACCTAGAACATCAATTTCAAAAGCTAACAAGTAAATATAGCATAATCAAAACAAAGTATGCACCTCTAGCTGGGTACATATGTTTTTCATGTCAACAGTGGGAACACCTAGACACTTAATTCTCACTGCTTCAGCATGTTTCCAATGATTATGGACATCATTCAGCATATTATGAGTTAAACCATCTCTCCCTGCAAATTGCAACAGCAAATTATACAATAAGAACAGAGTAAGAGAAAACAAAAAAGAAATACAAGAGTATTACACCAATTGCTCATTTAGATATTGAATTTAATGGGAACAAATGATAACAAGCGAGGACAAGATAGTTCAATCTGAATAAGCCAGCATAATTTTGATCTTCTATTATTTATATTGTTGATATTCGTTAGTAGTAACATTCAAATGCTACTCTTTAAAAAAAAAGTATCTATTTCAAATTCTTTTGTCTAGGGGAGCAACTTTAGGAACCTTGAACCATTGTCCATTTGGGTTTTGAGTTTCCTTCATAAATATTTCTATCAATTGATCTCCTCCCATATTCATAACAACCATCTACCTCCAATATGTAAAATCATCTCACACTTAGCAGCCAGCTTGACCTCACTCAACTAAAGGATAACTTATCCACAAGACCACAACACAGAGCCTAAAAATGTAAACAAGAACCGCAAAGAGCCTAAAAATGTAAACAAGAACCGCGATAGTTTCTGGCGTCATTATATCAAAACAACTCCAAAGACATAACTACCAGCACAAAACGGTTTCTAAAAGGCAACACCAAAGCATGTTTATTTTGTTAGGTCCAAAACTAAGATCGTTCAAAAAAAGAACTCGTTAGTCCAATTGCAGCTTCCTCAAGTATCACCACGACCAGAAATTAATAAAATCAAACTCTATAATCATTCAATCAGAATCCAAAAGGTCCACAACACAAACATCACAATTATCAAGCGAACCTATGAATTCAAAGACATCATACCAATGAAACAAGAACCTAAAATAAATGCCATCAATCGAACCAAAATTAGAGACGCATAATAAATGCAGAATAAAAGAAGAATACCCAGATTAATTTGCTGCTTAATTTTATTTCTCTGGCACTTCTCAACCAAAATCTTCCTCTCTGCGCCAGTCAACGGCTCCCCCTGAATCCTCTCTCTCAACTGCCTCCTCTTCTCTTCCAATTTCGGATCCTGCAGTCCATCCACTGACGTCACCTTCGGCTCGACCGCAGGGGCACACACCCCGGTCCAAACCCGGTCCAACCGCCCCGGTCCGAAAGGCGAATACTTTGGCTCCCGAAGCCCAATCGGTCTCACCTTTTCGCTGCTCTCCGTATAGCTATACCTGAAATCAAATGGCAGTTCCGATTGCGCCGTCTTTATTGCCGTCGCGTCCAGCGACGACGGAGGCCGGTACCTCGGCTTATTTTGCATCTTCTTGTTGGGTTTAGGGTCAGGGTTTTTACCAGCCAGGGATGGCGGCGATACGAAGGAGTAGTGGTCGTGAAGCATAGAGAATGAGGAAGTCGACGAGAAGTGGCGCCACCGTGTAAGGAGACTGAGCGACGCCGCGAGTGACGAAGTTGGTTTTTGGCGGGAGAGGCGCGTGACGAGGAACATGACGAGTGGGGTTTTTACGGAGGAAGATCAATCCGTTGAAAGGGTTTAACAATAGAAGCTTATAATTGGACAATTCAAACAATGCGGCAGCGTTTTGATTTTGATCAACAAATTTGAATTTTATATACATTATTTTTTTGTGTAAATTTATAACTAGTTTTCAAATAATTTTGTAGACAATATTCTTAGGATTGCTTTTAACATATCAAATTTTTTAGTATTGAGTGTTATTGATATTAGCGAATATTTATCAATTTTCTAACATGGTTATTGAAACTTTTAGTTTTTTTTTATGGCCACTAAGCTTCAATTTCGTATACAATACAATCACTCATGAAATAAAAGAAAAGTGAATTTTCAACTATGTGTGTGTAAAATTAGTCTATTTATGTATTTTAGATTTTTTGATCAGTTTTTATCAATTAAAAATAGTTAAAATTGAATCTATTGAATATAATTGAAAATAATTTAATTAAACCAGTTGAATATGCGTGAGAAATGAACCAAATTGACAAGTCGTAGCCTTGACTTATAACTAAACGAGACATCCAATGATTAATATTAGTGGAGATATTGGGCGAGTTTACAACTAAATCCCCATTTACCATGGACGAAAAGCTATCTACGAGTTAATAAATGAATCAAATCAACCGGTTTAGTTGGTTTTTGCTTATATTAGGTTAAGCTTGACATTCATTAAATCAACTAGTTTATGATTCTTAGTTCATTGATAATCAACAACATCTGTTAAATCAACATAGGATTTTGAATTTTCCTTCCGAATTCCACCTTAGCAAACTAAAGTCGGTTAGTTTATTTGGCGACTTACATGCAACTGTTACTTACCTTGCCACAGAGAAACACTTTGCCCTAATTCCTTTGTTCTCGTTGTTGTTGCAAGAGTTGGATTGCTTCCATCCACCATCGGAGATATAGAAGAGGTTCAGTGGTGATTAGTTAACTGACGTTCAAGATTTATATTTTCAAGTGGAGAGTAAAAGAAAGGTCCAAAATTTCTTAGGAAGATCAGGAATAAGAGTTTATGGCACGACCAAGATGGTGCTGTCGACAATGGTGGAGCCAGGTGGTGTTGAAAGGGCTTAGCCGACCCCACCGACTGTTTAGCGAATTTTTGGATACTAACTGACTCCATCTACTATATTTTATCCTCTACTTTTTTATTTTAAAATCGGTCTTACCTTAATAAAATTTTGACTCTGCCATTGACTGTTGAAGAATGGTTTTCACCAAGAACATGTAGCTGAACGAAAACGTTTCAGTTATCGTAATCACAACATGGGAAGTGAATTATGCAGGAGTATAATTTGATTGTGGTTGGTTTCAAGAATGATATTGTGCTTTGTCGGTTGCCAAAAAACAATGGACTCCACGTTGGTGCCTCTACCCGATACTCTGTGAGTATTTAAACTATTTATTTTTTTCAATTTTTTTTTCTCAAAGGTATGATTTTCAATTTGTTAAGACAAGTTAGTAACATATTCTCATTGTAAAATATTATTAGAGCGTATTTATCACAGTACTATAAAACTATTTAGGTTGAAAAAATAACAAGTAATAAAATACAAATTATTGGAATAAACGTCTTTTATTGGAATATATATCATATTCGAATAATATATTACCTTTTTTTCCGAACAGTGTATTAATAATATATTATCATATATATTATTATATAATTAAATCCTAAAAATGGGAGGTTTTCCCAAAAAAAAAACAAATGAAAAGGAAAGTAATATTTGTAAGCGTATTTGGGACATTTGTTTGAATTTCTACATATATACTTTTGTATATAGTATATATATGTGTAAAGATCCAGTAAAGGAATCATGAAAGGAGTGAGTAACTAGTTTATATTGTACCTAAGGACGGAGCCAAAAAACCGTCAACATGGGGCGGACCAAAATGAAAATATTTCTCCATATTTTCTGGATTTCTTCCTTCGAAAACTTCCATACAACTGAAACATGGCTAATTATGTTATAACACAAGAGAGAATTTGATCCCATTATTGCAAATTTGCTTGCCAGTTTCCCCACAATGTTGATATCACAGTTTCTTTGACTCAGGTCATCAAGTATTTGAACTAATTTAGATGCTCCATTAGTTTGAACGGAAATTCATGACTTGAATTTCAATGGACTAATCCATAAAATTTTCTACAAATCATTAGCAGAACCATCAGGTTAGCTGAACAAGAAGCAGCAACAACTATGACATATTGCAGGGAGCACAAATAAAGGTTGGAATACAGAATCCTTCTGCGGGCAAAAGTGACATATTGCTCTAGAAAAAATAGTATGGTTTTGATTAGCCTGTTAATAATTTAACACTTGGATGATCATCATTTTATGCATTGTTTTATCACCACAACATGTAATCATCCTTGAACAGAATAGAGCAAAATATGGGAATAAAAATTATCCGTTTGTTTCGTTCTAGATGTATGTTTGACATGCATATGTCCGCAAAGAAAACAAAAGGGTTTTCAACTCTCTACAGAAATGAATCCTACAATCTACAATAATCAACTCTCTCTTTTTTTTGAGGAATAGATGACCCACTTGACAGGTTTAGATAAAAACTTAGGGAAATAAGGGAATTGGATCATCTGGACAAGCAAATGTCCTTTATGATGGAACCACACAACCTAAAGAAAAACTAAACCAACAAACTAAAATCTCAATAAACAAATGCCCAAATCTCTCCAACTGTCAAACATAAATTAAAATGGAACGACACAACCTACCAAAACCTGTAAAATCACCACATCGGTCTAACCCAAAATCCAGTAGGTGTGAAACCACAATCTTCATCTTCTTTAGTGAAGCCCTTCTTCTTTAGTGAATCAATCTTCTTCTTCACTGAAACTCAGATTCTATATCACCAGGAGCATCGCGGATGCTGGAGTGGTCTAGGATGAGTTGCAGAAGGGAAGAGGGGATGGTGGGGGAAGACTCCAAGCCAAGGGTGGGGTGCATAGGGGTATAAGGGTACCCCCTGCTGCTGGTGGGGCAGCCGCCCCCACTGGCTCCGTCCCTGATTGTACCACTCCTAGAAGAGATGTCAAATCATGGAAGTAAACCCACAAACTGGTGCAAGAGCTAGGACAACAAAAGGATATACATATCATAACAACTTTTTGTCATCGTTACAAAACAAGGAACAACGAAGAAATTAGGCAACAAGCATTGCAGTTGTCAATAAGATGAGTTCCATGAGTCTAAAAAGCAACTTGCAAGGCAATGATCGGCAAAAGCCATCTAACTCAAAATGTGATGCGTTTATGGACAAAAGTGCCAGAATATAACATAGCGGAGCCACTAAAAAGATTTTATATGAAATTGAATAAGCTATGAATCTTGGCTTGGTACTTCCCACACTTTATCTCTCTTGTGACGCTCTTTCTCTCTCTAAATCTGGAAATCTGGTTTGGTCCTCCATAGTGTAGTTGGCAATAAGCGAAAACAATTTTGAAAGAAACATTTAATAAATCTGGAAACAATTTAATCTATGTTGATTTGTGCATATTATTAGGGTTTAAAGAGATCCAAAAAATGTACAAATCATCCATGGTGCATGTTGGTTTGTGCAGTTGATTATTAGGGGTTCAAGAGTTTCAGTGGAGAGGGTGGGTTCAGTCGGTTTGTGCGGATGGTTAGGGTTTGGTCACTAGTTTGGTCGGTTGGCAAATTATGTATTTGGTCGGATCGGTTTGTTGGGGTGGTTAGGGTTTGTTCTTGATCGCTTAGCGGATTATGTGTCTGGTCGGATCATTTTGTGGAGGTGGTTAGGGATTGCTCTTGGTTGGTTAGCGGATTATGTGTTTGGTCGGATCAGTTTGTGCGGGTAGTCAAGGTTTGGTCTTGGTCGGTTAGTAGATTATGTGCTTGGTTGGATCAATTTTTGCAAGTGGTCAAGGTTTGGTCGGTTAGCATATTATGTGTCTGGTTGGATCGGTTTGAGTGGGTTTGCTGAGTTGGACTTAAAATTAAGATGTGGATTTGCTGTTTATTTCCACTCTGGTGTTTTTAATCCACTTCACATGCGTTAATCTCAAATGCATCTATTCGGGGTTCCGTGATTAGTTTAAGGAAGTTTAGGGGGGTCTATAATCATTCAAAAAGTTCAGGGGGTAAATTGCACGAAATGTTCAAGTTCAGGGGGGTTACACATGTATTGAACCTATATAAATCCATCTTTGTTAGTTGTTAGTGAATTATGTAACACTTTTATAATCCCATATTATATATCAACCAAAGTGGTATCAGAGCTCCTTTTCTTAAGAGACCTATAATTTCATAATACTATATCCACA
>CAODLS011711063.1:0-13043 GCA_948243855.1 Flueggea neowawraea | reverse complement strand
GATATTATGATAATATTTTATTTTATTATTTAAGAATATTTTTCTTAAAAATTTTAGTTGTCAAATTGTTTTTATTTGATAAAATAGTTGTTTTGTAATAAATGGTTTCTGGATACAAGTTCTAAACTTTGAGGCTTGTGCGAGTTGGGCCAGACTCCCATAAGACTGTTCACCTTGTATGCCGGTCATGGTCTGATTATTGGTCGTGACAAAGTTGATATTAGAGCAATAAGTTTCGTAACTAGGATTGGTTGTGGAGCATAGGCATCTTTGATGGAGTCAGCCTGACTTGCCTCTGTATACCTGTTTGAGCATTTGCTTTTGTAAACCCTTTGGAGTATTCTGTTGGTACTATGGCAAACATATGTGTCATGGCATTTGCATATCTGTTCCATCTGTGTGTTATATGCAAACATGTTTTGAAACTTTGGCATATTCCAGTATGCATTCTTTTGAGTTCTACATACTCTTGTATACCTCTGCAAGTATTTGATTCTCGTATTATGTGTTAGAGATTTTGGAATTTGGAAATAAGAAGAATAAAATTTTAATGGTTCTTCTGTTATCTCTATACGTAATATCTGAATATGTTGCATTTTTCTTGGTGTGTTCTGAGATTGTTGATTGGTTTGATTTGCAATTGTATACCCATTTTGTTAGTCTATTGCATCTATGGTTATGGACCTATGTTTGGAAATACTAGTTAAAGTGATGCATCCTTTTGTTGCATTACTCCTGTATGGACATACATGATCAGTAGTCCATTTGTTAGAGGAATTTTGTAAGGTTCTCTTACATTTGAGTATGTTGTGTTAGTATATTTGTTAAGAAATCTTTTGAATCTTTGTCACTCTTAAGTAGCTATATTTTAGCTAACTTGAGTTCTGGAGCTTTGTGATTGTCTTGTATAAGGATGAGTTGTCGTGCTAGTGAGATATAATTGGTTTTTGGCCAATCGAGTCTTAAGGACTCGGAAAATGAATTTGGAAGACGTATCAGTGATACGAGAATTTGGTTTATTTTCTTTAAATCTTTGTTCCAAGTTCTTCTCTATTTCCTCTGAGTTTTGTTCTTTCCTCATTTTCATTTTCTGGATTCTCAGTTACTTTGAATAAAGTTTTATCTTGTTATGTTCCACTTCTTCGGTGGCAAATTATGTTTTTGTATTTCTTCTCTCTATACGGTAGCACTAAGAAAAGTGGTTCCTCTTGTTTTGAGTTAGTTTGAGAAAGGATAATTACTCTTTTTGTATTTGATTCTTCATTTTGGTTCTTTATTTGATAACCTTATCAGTTTCAATGGAATGTAACCTACTCCCAGATCTCTTCTGGAAACTATTTTCATTAGTAATGTCTGTATTTGTTTCTCCCTTCGTCTATAATGCCTTTGAGCTCTGTGATCGAGGTATGATTGAAATCCCCATTGCATCTTTGGTTAGATGAGTTATAAAATGGATAAGACAATTTCACTTTCTTGTTGCTTTGTGGAATTTGTCTGCCTGTTAGAACTGTGAAAGTTTTGTTAGAACTGTGAAAGTTTGATTTTGGACAAGTGTCTCAATTTTTTATTCCTGATAAGTGATTCCTTGATTTGGGAATATAATCCTTCGTTCCTTTGTAACTTCGTATATTCTGATATTTGTATATTCGTTCTGCTTGTCTATTTGTCTGTAAGACTAATTATTTGACCTATGAGTTCAACTTGATTGAATTATGGGATTTGGATATCTGAGGATTTATTTCTCTCAATTCTTATGTTACTATTATCAGTAATATTTTGATCCGTTGTATTCCTTTGTATCTGGTATTGACCAGTGAGTTTGATTTGTAATTACATTTCTACTTGATGACTTCACAAGAGGTTGTTAAGCTTGTCTTCTTCTATTTTGTATGTTTGTTTGTTTATTTCAACTTCTGGAATTTGTTTTTGATAAGTATTTGAATCTGATCTTCTTGATAAATGAATCCTTGCATCTTCAGAATATGTTATTTGGTTCCTTGGTGTTCTTATGTATTTTGGTATTTCGAGTTTTGATCTTTGAAATTCTATCCCAGAGTTGCACCGTATATTTGTTGTTTGATAAGACTTCCAGAATTCAATTTCTGACAAGTATATGAGTTTGTCATTTTTGACACATGACTTTGGGCCTTAAGAATACATACCTTCGATTCTTATTCTTTTTGCACCACTTGTTATTTTAGATTTTTCTTCGAGCTTGTTTTGTATTTGTTGAATTGAGTTTGGTTTGCCTTCTGATTAAATGAACTGCAGAAGTCTGTACTTATTTGATTCTGCCAATGTTTAATTTTATACTTCCGTTTTGTGCACGCACTTCCATAATCATCATCTAGATATTTGTATACTTGAGTGTGAAGGGTTGAGATTCCTTTTGTGATGAATTCGTCTGAGTTATGCACTCTAGTCTGATTCAAGAATTTAGATTTGACTCGGACTTTGTCTTATATCCTCTGTCTTTGTACTTCTTTTCTTCTGGATTTGTTTTGATTTGGATTTGGCTTTTGATTTTGAAATATTAGAGTTAATATGTTAGAAAGTCATTTTGTTTTTTAGTACCTTCTGTAAGCTTTCTAATTTGTTTTGTTCAGCAATTCGGATGCCCATTTTATGGAATTATGAAGTTTGTATATCAGAAGTGTAATTTTTGTTGATTCTTTATGTTATCTCTGCTAGTAGCACTCAGACCTGTTCCATTTATTTTATGCTCCATGATTGCAATTTGAGTTAGATTTGCAATTGTAATTTTGATCAAATGACTTTACTAGAATTTTCTTTTTGTAGTATAGTTTATAATCTGACTTGTCTTTCTTTTTGTTCTGTGTTGTTTATTTGTTGTTGAAATCCCAACAGACATATGTTATCAAACTTTAGAAGTATTATTTGTTGATAAGTGCCTGAGTTTGATATTTGATAAGCGTTTAAGTTTGTTTTATTCATTGGAATATGGTTTCATATCCGTTCCATGTCTGGTTTGATTCTGTGAATGCTTCTCAGAGGCATCATTCTGATAAGTTATAGCATAACTATTCTCGCCTGTTTGATTCTGTGTAAGTGTGAGATAGGATATTCTATCTTCTATCTCTAATTTTATTTAATTTGTAGTCCTCAATATTTTTGTACCTGTGATTGCCTAGACGTTTGAATTTAATCCGTGATTAATATCTGAGTTTGTTCTTCAGCCTTTCAAGATATGTTCTTTTGTATCTTTGTACTATCTGATATCTTAAGTTTCATTCTTTAAGAATTTTGTTCTAAATCTGTTCTATGTCTTATCTATGTTGCCAGTTAAAGATTAGATCTGATCTGTTCTCTGATAGAACGTCAATAAGCATCCTTTGGAACTGTTATCTGCATTGGTCTGATTCTGTTAAAGCAGAAGATACTGAGTATCTTTTACTTATTGTTTTCGTATGCCAAGTATTCTCTACTTTCTGTCTTTGCATTCTACCTTTCTCTTTACATTTTCAGTACATTTTGTCTTTGTTCTTGCATACCTGGTATTGTCTCTGTAATATGCAGACAGAAAGAGTGTTATCTCTATCTGTATATATGAGTAGGATTTGAGTTGTTCTCTGTTGAAGCTCCAGTGATAACGTTTTGGGTATACAACTCTGTTAGGTTGTGATGTGAGTATTTGTATCTATCTGATTCTGTTAACTTACAAGTTTATATCTTCTGTCTTTGCATTTACATTTAAGTGTCATCTGCTCTTGTATCTGTTTTCAACACAGATCCTGTTAGTTAGGGACAAGTTGTTATCATCTCTATATCTATTTTTATCGACATTTTTTGCATTTGATTCGGGATGATTTGCGTCATCTTTGTATGTTTGCATATTTGCATTTGCGCATATAGAGCGTTAATAAGCTCTCTGTGATTGAGGCATTGGTGATTCGGATTTCGTTTGAGTTCAAACTGCGACTATAAGATTGGATGAAGTTCTTGAATGTATTTTGGTTAAATTCAGATTCAGATGAATTCTTGAGAGTTTGGGTTTGACCTTAGTTTTGATTGGATTTGTCTGAACATTCAAATACCCATTTCTTTTGTGGAGGGAAATATGTAAGAACCCATTTGGTTGGTCGATTTACCGAGTAAATTTTTTTCTAAATTTGTTGGAAAGAATTCATGTTACTCGAGTAAAAGGATGTGTTACTCAAGTAATACAAGGATATGTTAACTAAGTTGAAGATTGAGTTACTTGAGTAAGAAAAGAATTGATCGCTTCTTTCCGAAGCTTGGATTACTCGAGTAAGAGCAATGCCTACTCGAGTAAAATAGGGGTTGGTTTACTCGAGTAGATGTGTGTATCCATCGAGTACTCGAGGCTGAATTTCTGGGTTATGAAGTGTCTTACTCGAGTAAGATTTTGGTTTACTTGAATAAGCCATGTTTCTGGCCAAGCGGTATGTCAACTAGTGGCTTATAAAAATCGAGGCTATCCGATTTTCTTTGTCCTTTTCACCCTCAGAGCATCGTTTAAGCCCCTAGAAACATTTTTCCTCCGTCCTCTTTGATTCCTTGTTCGTCCTTGCAATGATTTGAGCATTTCTCATCTTCTAAGGTGACGAGCCATTCATTGGTGGACCTGACTTGGATTGTTAGCTTGGTCTCCAGGTGAGTGTGATGGCCGCTTTAGACACTCAGACTGTGTCATTTGAACTTTATATGTTTTTGTTGTATTTGACCTTTGTAGGTAATTTTGACTAATTAATTGTCTGAATTAATAAAAATATGGTTATCGATAACCCCTGCTTTGGAAACTGAATTTGGGAATTTAAATATGTTTATGAAATAAACATTATGTTTTGATATTTATTATGAATTGGATAATAAATATTATGTTCTGAATTTTAATATGTTTTCTAAAATAGATGTTCTGCTTGATGTTTATTATATTTACCATAATAAACATTATGTTTAGTTTGAGCTAATTTCAGTATTTCTGAAACTGTTGTATAACAGTTTTATGATTTCATACCAGATATGATTTCATACTCTAGTATGCCTGTTCGTTTGCTATGAATATATTATATATTATAGGTAAGTAGCATTTGGTATATCAATGATTAATGAAGGAACTTAGTTACCAGGGTAATGTAGTGACCGTGTGTTCAATCATACATACATACATATTTTAGTGACATAGTCACTCCTGTTATCTAGTGACACAGCCACTCCTATATCTGTACTTGTTACAGATACTATTATTTAGTAGCATTGCCACTCCTGTTATTTAGAAACATTGTCAATCCTGTTATCTAGTGGTACAACCACTATTACATCTAGCCCCATTAGTTAAACTTGTAATGTATATATATATATATATGTATGTATGTGTGTGTGTGTGTGTGTGATACTAAAACTTCGTTGACTGTATGTTGACTGTTTTGGAGGTAAACATTTTTAACAAATGTTTCTTGGAAACTGTTACGTTAAATAATTTAGAGTTTTAACTCTATTTGATTAATTATGTTTTTAGCAAAGTTGGTATTAATTGATGTTTGCCCTGTTGTGAAAGATTTTGAAAGGGACTTCTGAATTACTATCTATAGATATATGCGTGTATGCTAATATTATACAATATATACATGTATGAGGTATTCTGTGAAAACGTTTTTAAAAACGTTTATGTGTTGTCATTCCTCATTGAAATTTATCTCACCCCCTCCCCTAACATTTCAGGTATACTTGTGGTGTTCAACAAACGTTCAACGTTTGATGCTCAGTTAGGCTCATTTGTCAGCAGAGAGTGCTCTTTTGTTCGGGCCCCAAATTGTCTTTTGTATTAGTTGCTTCACACTGTAATACTTGTGGGTAGTGGTTTTGTATAGTTTTGAATAATTATTCTGTATTTCAATATTATGATAATATTTTATTTTATTATTTAAGAATATTTTTCTTAAAACTTTTAGTTGTCAAATTATTTTTATTTGATAAACAAGCCGTTTTGTAATAAATGGTTTCTGGATACAAGTTCTAAACTCTGAGGCTTGTACGAGTTAGGCCGGGCTCCCATAAGACTGTTCACCTTGTACGCCAGTCATTGTCCGATTTGGGTCGTGACAGAACGATAATCCAAGAGGGGGGTGAATTAGATTTTTATCAAGTTAAAAACTTTGTTGAAAATCTTTTGCAAATTAAAATAAATATCAAGGTAAAATGTGGAAGCAACTTAAAACTAAAGATCTAATCCACATATAATATTATAAATCAAATGCAAAGTAAGTAAGAGAGACTAAGGGAATAGAGCACAAATCTAATTTATAGTGGTTCAACCCTTCTTGACCTACGTCCACTCCTCTAGATTCACTAGAGAATTTCAATCCACTATCTTTTCACTTCCGGGTGAAGGGAAATAGTTTACACCACTTGTTTTTGCCGGCTCGACAAAAAAACCGAATCCCTAATTTTTGCGAGCGCAACCAGAAAATCGAAACACCTTGTTTTAAGGATAAAACAAGGAAACCAAACATCTAGTTTTTGCGAGCTTAACTAGAAAAACGTTCCCACTAGTTTTCTAAGGCTTACTAGCAACCACTCTTATTTCCTAAGGCTCAACAAGGAAACCTAACTATCCTCAATCAAATACTTTGATTGTTACATAATCAACCCAAGATATAGCAATATCAAGCTCACACCAACCCAAAAAACAGATTGCAAGTAAATAGCTCAAAATGGACTAGAAAGGTAGAAGTGAGAGAAAATAAATAGCAAGTCTTGACAAATGTCTCTCTTACTTCTCTTATGTTCTGGGATGTCTATTTATAGTTACTTTAAGAAATACAGTTGTTGGAAGCCTTGAAGTGGCCGTTGTGAGAGAGTAAAGCATTATATTTTAATTGACGTCGCCGACATTAACGAACATTCTTTCTCATTAACGCGCGTTCTTCAATATGCCATCAGATATCAACTTGATGATCATTAACACACATTGATAATGTCTTTAGCGTGCTTTGATGGATGATCAGCGTGCCTTGCTCTATGTTCCAGAATATGCACTTCACCCAGATGCTCATCAACGCGCCTTGTTCCTTATGCAACACGTGCATTATCGACTACATCTCAAAATCGCACTTTTGATGACACATCACTGTGTCAAGAATATTCAAATTCAAATCCCGAGGAGCGTCTTGGTTTTGTCCTCATCTGAAGCTCATCAACGTGAGTTGATCAGTTCTTCAAAAACTCCTCCTTTGCATCATCAAAGTTCCTTGCTTGTGGAACAACGTCTTCCTCATCAACCTGAACCTCGACAACGTGTGTTGATAGTCTTCAACGTGCGTTAATTAACACCTGATGCCACTATATCTGATTGTCATCCATTTAACGTTCTTCAACATCCCTTGGTTCCACATTAGCGCACCTTAATGCCATTTTCACATCATCTACGTGCATTGGTAGTGAAAAACGTGCATTGTGGCCAAATATCAGCAAGTCTATAATTTTGCACTTTTTTCATGGATGTTTTGCATTCATCATCATCAAAACTGAACTCAACAACTTGAAACAAAAATATAATATGTTTCACATTAAATGCAATTGAAATTATAAAACATATTTATATTAATATTATTTATAAATTTTATCATATAGTTATAGAAGGTATGTAAAATTTCTCATGGAGGACTTGAAAGATGCAGACCCAAGATTTTGTTAAATTAAAAATATTATGTATTTTTATAATTATAAGATATTCTTTACATTGTCGTGTTCATGTACACTTAAAAAATAATTCATTTGTATATTTGACATAATTATTCAAAATATGTATAAAAATATCTATCACGTGTAAAAAAACTAGTATATATAAATATAATGAAGTTTAGGGGTATATACATATACTTACTTTATTTTTAGTGATTACATTACTAAAAATAAGGTGGCGTGTATATATATAAGGTTGCAAATTCCACTTATTTAAAATACAATAAGAAATTTGTTACTTGACAAAACAAATAATTATGGATATATCCAAATTACCTATTCATTTCATATATCCAAACTACTTTTTCAACTTTTATAACTATTTCAACAATCTACGTACAAACAAACACATACAAACACATTTGTAACTAATTTTAAAAATTAGTAACAGTTTGTTGACATGTGTTTAAAACTAATAATGTATTTCTGGGCATATACAATATATATATGCACATCATGGCATGATCTTCAATAGTGTAGTGATAAATTGACAGAACAAGTGTTGATGTAGTGCACATGCCCCCATGTTTCTTTGGATTTCAAGTTCATGAATTGGATCAAACCAGACCATGTTTTGCAGCTACTTCTGTTGAAACCAACCCAACCAATCCATTGCTCTAACTGTTCAGTAATCAACCTTTCGGCATTTTAAAATTTAACTAATCAACGAAGTCACTTTCTAAGTAGTTTTAATTTTTTTTACTTTAATTATTAGATTTATATAAATCAATTAATAAAGTTTTAAAACGTCAAACAATCGAAATATTGAAAAAACCAAACCATGCATGTATACAATCAATATAGTTCTTTTCCGTTTTCTTTCTAGAACTTGAATGTATAATATGTATGTAGGCTTATATTTTTTTTTGTCACTTGAGACGAGTTTGACAAAGATGTGCTGTCAGCATTATCAATGACGGATCTAAGAATCCTCGCACGTGGGAGCGGACTAACCTTCAACTAAAATGATTTTTTTTGGAACAAAAAATATACCGATATATATAAAGTATGAAAAATTACATTAAAGACAGTTTGAAATATATAAAATTTAACTCGCATTCTCAACAATATAATAAACCCTAATTAACAATTTTAAAACCTATCAAATAATAAACCCTAATTAACTAAAATTATATAAAAAAAAGAAGAGTTAAAAAATTAACCTTACACCGGCAGTCGGGCCCGGATGCTTGCAGGCAACTTGATTGAAATTTGAAAACAACAATAAGAACCCTAATTAACAAAAACAACCTATCAAAAATTAAAACAAAAAAACCACGGTCCTCCCAATTAAAAGGACGAACAAACCGAGGGAAGGAAAGGAAGGCAGTGGCATCGCACCAGGCAGAGGCAGCTTACCTTTAATACAGGTGTTGACCAGTGGCGGACGACACAGTGGAGTATCGGCTGGAATCAGGGGCAGACCGTCACGACTCGCGAAGTAAGAGAATGAGAGAGAGAGAGTCAGAAAGATTAGAGAGCTGCAAGCTACAACAAAACGACACCCACCCACCTTTAACCCTTTTTTAAAAAAAAAATCCTTAACGAACGACGGAAAGGTCCCGTTGTTCGCTAAGTTGTATTTTTTTTAACCACGTCGTTTAGTCTTGGTTCAAAAAAATAAAATAGAGTTCTGAACAGAGGAGGGGGAGCAGTGGCGATGGTGATTTGAAGAGCGAGGGGGACGACCAAAGGCACTAGGGGGGAGGTGTATTGGGGTACCCTCTGGCCGCCGTGGGAGCTGCCGCCCACCACACCTGCAACCACGTAGATCCGCCATTGAGAGTTATCAATCTTGAAATTCAGAGTTCGACTCTTATTTTTTTTATAAATGCGTGGTATGATTTTATTTATCTAATCTAGAAAATAATAGAAGATTCGGAGAACTCCAAACTATTCAAAGAATTCAACTTTCTCTTGCGAAGAAAATAAACACGCATTTTCCAACTCGATTTTTTTCGAAATTGAAGAAAGAATGGCACTAGATCATAGAAAAATAATTCACAAAAACAAAAAAGGAGTTGCATTCTTTGGAGACTTTTGTTAATTAAGGAAAAATAGAAAATGTCGGTTGCAGAACGTGTCTTTCAAAATTCTTGCCTCCCACGAGGCTATCGGTCATGCAACCAACTAGTGACCCACCATGGACTCCAAGCTTTTTGCACTCTCTCTTCTCCTTCTTACATAGCATTGGAACTTATCTTCAATTCATGTCATTTTCAATTTCTTGCCACTTCGTCTTCTAACATGGCATTGGCCCTTTCCAAGATATATATATATATATATAGATATATATAAATTAGTCCGACTCCTCTAATCTTTAATTAGTCTGTCTCCTCCATCGGTAGTGGTCGGTACCCGAAAAATTACTTTGGATCCCATTTGGAGTCGCCATGTGGTATTCCTCATGCAACTAACCACGACTTTTTTTCTCATTAATTATTAAAATATCTAATGATCGTTTTTATATAAATTAATATTATTCAATTTGATATTATTATTTGATTTGTCATACTTCTCATATCGTTACAAAGTCAAGGCTAATTAGAATTGCTTATAAGTACATTCTTCTCGAAAATTATTAAGGCCTCTTTTCAAATATAAAATCATGCAATCCAATAATAAACTCAAAGTGGATAATAGCTATTGGTCTTGTGGAATTGGCTTGTCAACACTGATATTTTTAGAAAAATAAATTAAGTTTTTTTTGGAAAAAATAATTTTATTTCTAAAAAATGATGTCTATAACAAAAAACAACATATCACTCCAACCTACAAAATCTGATACCGCTCCAGTGTATACAATCTAATCAACTAAAAAAAATCAATTAAGGTTGTTTGCCATTGGTATTTATTCAAATATTGTTAAGAGTGTCAAATTGTCCCTCATTTTTTAAGTGTAAAGAGCTCATTATGCTTAGAAAACTAGTAGCAATTTTCTTATAACGTGTTTTTCAGGTTGGAATAAGGCTCAATGTCAAGAAATTAATTTAATTCTAAGTGAATGTTTGTTTGTAATTAGGCAAAATTTATAGTAATTTTTTGTTGATAATTATTTCAAAATTTTGAATTAATGCCGTCCCTCTTCACCTTAAACTTCTTCACACTGTAAAGGATGGTGTTTGAGTCAACATTCAAGTAAAGTAATTAGGGATATGAGTTGGAAATCTAACAATATTATTCTTTACCGGTCAAAGGATCTAAGGATCACACCAAAAAAAAAAAGAATTTTAATGTACTTTTCTTTGCTACCACATTCAAAGGGTTAGGTTTATTCATTACGCGTAATCGTCCTTTCATTTATGAATTTATATTAAATAAATATCCGTAACATGCGATCATATTGGAGAAAACGAATGCGAAGTTGATTATCACTGTTGATGCATCACGCTATGTCACTAACGATGTGTGTGTGTTATTGCAAGTGATTAAAATTAAAAATGGAAATACGAAGTTAAGATCTTGACTAAACTTATAATTAAACCCACTAAATTTGACTGATTTTGCTCTATTAAGCAACTAAATCATTAGTATGTTTATACATATACACGTTGGAGCGGTATGGCTCTTAATATGATGAAACGCCAATCATGCTTGAGCGTAAAAGAAGGGAACTTCGTCGCATGATCATGATAATATGACTTCAAAAGGTTCACTTTTCCTAGTCAATTCATAGCCTGTGTGATTCGCATGATTATTACGCTATTGGTTTAATTTTCAGCGTTTTTCTTTTCTTTATTTGTTGCAGTAGTGAGATATGAGTTTAAGTTTTCAGATGTATCTAAAAAAATTTGGATTAGCTCTTGAAATTTTACGTGAACATATCTTATTTTACTTAAGTTTCAAACTCAAGTAAGTTGATCACGTGAGAGAACTTATCAGATAATTTAGTTAAAAACAAATTTTCAGCCCATAGATATACTTAAAGTTTCAAGTGAATTGGTTTTGATGATTGAATATCTTCATAATGTAATTTTAGAATACAATAAATCCTAGTTTAGTTGCTTTATTGTATAATTGAGAGAGAATTTAATCTTACACCAAACTTCATTATCAACTAAACAATAATTACTATATCCTTAATCGATATTTTTTAATTCAACGTACAAAGTGCTTAGTGTTCAGTCTTCCAATCTTATTATAGAGTTTAGATAGTATATATATATATACACGTTGGTTGCAATATACTATGCAGTAGTAGTGGCATGGAAATGTAGTGACAATCAATGCCTAATTAAATCTGAAACGACATTGCAGAAACATGTTGGAATATTACCTACCCAAGAATGAATGCAGTTGATATTATCGCGATCATTAGACACATTTCTGCAAAATAAGTTGAATCCGAGTCGCTTTCAAGACACAACTTGTAGTAAACCAAGATTAAATTCTGGGTCTGTTTTCAGTCTCAAATCAATGATTAAAGTTAGCTATAGTTAGTTACCGTATTGGTGGAATAACTATACATAGCGAACCACTTGCTTAAGAAAATTCCTATAATAACTATACATATATGTGGACATTTACATTGAAACTGAACCATTATGTGCGCAACTCACTGTTTTGCCCATTGTACGGCTACACATATTCTTCTTCCATAATTATGTTTATAATTAATCAATTAATATAAAGTTTGAGGCTTTCATAATTACGTTCCAAATATTGATAGATTTCAGGGGACCAAATATAAGCAGCAAAAACATAAAATAACAGCAAGCAAAAACAAGAAAAACAAAAGAAATTTAACGAAATTCAGCAATATTGGCCTACGTTCTCCTTAGAGAATCATTAATAGTGTTTCTTTTATTCATAATCAAATAGAATAAGATGTAGAGCTTATAATTAATCTTACTCAGTACAATTTTATAAAGTTAATTCAACTCTATATAAGCCATATTTCAACAGATACAATTTTATAAAATACAACTTCGCCGTGGTCTCCATGCATGACTTGTACTGTAGCTAGGTTAGAGTCAATCAATGAACTTAATTATTTCCTTTGGTAAATTAGTGAATATTTATTCTTCGTTGAACTAATTAATTAAAAAAAATAACTTCTGATTTCCCGAACTTACATGACTCGTTGTAAGATTAAAGATTTATGCTTAGGCTAATTACGGTGTAATGTAATGTAAGGTAATGTTGTTTCTTAAACAAATAGAAACAACAGGATTTCATGAGAAATATTAACAAAAATATTTGTAAAAAATATTAATGTTGTTTAATCATTAGAATCAGATAAATATATAATTAAGTTGTTTTCAATACTTTTTTTATTATCAATTAACTATCATATTGTCACGGATCCGTATCGTGCA
>CAODLS011710877.1:0-12957 GCA_948243855.1 Flueggea neowawraea | reverse complement strand
TTTTTTTTTTCAAATGCCTAATGAACATGCATAAATTAAAATGCAAAATAACACAAAAAATACTCAAAAATTAAAATGAAAAGAAAACAAATGTAAATGAAAGTAAACAACTAATACAAGTTGCCCCACCCCCACCCCCTCCAACCTTAAGCGTTTATTTGACATTCCTAACCTAACAAAACGTAAAGCTCATCTTACGAAAGTGAGGTCACCCTTCACCATAGGTGTTTTAGTCAACTGCTCCAAGTTCTTAATTGTACTTTTCATATGAACCTCGAGATGAATCTTCTTTTTTTTTTTCTTTGAAGGTTGGGCAAGCTTATTGTTAGGCATAACTTCCTTCAATTCCATAGCATTGGATTGGTCACCAATTTCATTCTTCACCAAGGTTTCCTCTAAGTTTTCCTCATTCTTTCTAACCTCCATTACCTTGAAACCAAACTCTTCAACCACGCTAATCACTTGAATATTATAAACCAAAGTAGAATTTTGTAAAGGAGTAAGATCAAAGACCATTTCTTTTTCTTGCTCCCTAAGACTAAGTTTGCCAATATGCATATCAATACATGTTCTATAAGTTGCAAGAAATGGTCTACCTAGAATTATAGATGCATTAAAGTCTCCTTTCATATTAAGGACAATAAAATCAACTAGAAAGACAACCATTAACCTGCCTAGGTAGCTTAGTGGACTTATTCGTTTGCAAATATGTATCAGTATGTTTCACTAATAGACTTAAGCTTGAGCAACTAGACACCACGATCCAGAATGTCACTATGGGCGTGGTGACTGACCATGGTGCCTACCACTTAAAAAAAAACTCAATTATGTATGAAAAAATAGTTATAATTTTATTTTTTGGTTTTTTCAAATGCCTAATGAACATGCATGGATTAAAATGCAAAATAAAAAAAATACTCAAAAGCTAAAATGAAAGGGAAAATGTAAATGCAAATAAACAACTAGTACGGGTTGCCCCCCCTCCCCCCCTTTCAATTGCTTGTTTAACATTTCGAGCCCGACAAAAGGTAAGGCTTGTCTTATCAAAGTGAAGGGGCACCCTTCACCATAGGTGCCTTAGTCAATGGCTTAAAGTTCTTAATTGTGCTCTTCATATGACACTCGAGATGAGTTTTGATCTTCTTATTTTTCTTTGAAAATTGGGCAAGCTTATTGCTAGGCATAACTTTCTTCAATTCATTAGCATTGGATTGTTTAGTAAGCTCATTCTTCACTAAGGTTTCCTCTAGGTTTTCCTTGTTCTTTCTGACTTGTATAACCTTGGAACCAAACTCAACAACCATGATAATCACTTGATTATTATGAACAAATGTAGACTTTTGTAAAGAAGTAAGATCAAAGACCATTTCTTTTTGTTGCTCCTTAAGCCTAAGTTTACCAACATGCGCATCAATAAATGCTTTAGAAGTTGCAAGACATGGTCTACCTAGAACTAAAAATGCATTAAGGTCTCATTCCATATCAAGGATAAGAAAATTAACCACAAAGAAATAACCATTAACCTTCTTATGTAGCTTAGTGGACTAATCCATTTGTAATTACATGTCAGTAGGTTTCTTTAATAGGCTTAAGCTCTTCAAACAATGAGTAAAGCATGACATTAATGATAGCACCCAACTAATACTTGTTGATTCGGTAAGAATTTTTCAATTTGGTCTTCCTTAGAATCATCCTTGTAAAGCACTTTGCCACATCTTAAAGTAATAGTATTAAAACGCTCTCTTGAACTATAAACCATAGGTTGTTTACATATGTCCAAGAGAATTTTCTTAATTAGACCCATTTTACATTCTTGTGCCACTAGAAGCGGTATACTTCCTAAATTCTTCCATAGTCACAATTTGTTCGTCTTGGTTATGGAAGTGAAAGAGGTGATTCATGGTTGTTAGAAACACGGATGCGATTTTAATGCTTGAGGCACTGATAGAGGAGCTTCAGCTTCTTAGTTTCTCCAAGAGAAATTAGGATGATTCTTCCATCCAAGATTATAGGAATTGGAGTAAGAGTTGCCTTGTGGTGGCCTTGGACAATTTTCCACAAATTTGCAATGTTTCATGAATGGTGATAAAGATGAATTGGCAAATGAACTTCTAACTTGGCATGAATCACTTAAATGACCTCTCCCACAAACTTGGCATACCATAACTTGTATGGATTTGGAAGCAACAAGGTATCCACCTCCTTATTTAACTTTTCTATTTAGGTCAAGAGAGTTGAGATTACATTCGAATTGTGAATCCCATAATTGCTCTCCTTATGACTTCAACATTCAGACCACTGGTAGTTGTTTATTGCCATTTATTCTATGATTCCATAGAAATATTCGAGGCTTTTCTCATACCCTGACCCTATCGAAGTCACATACAATACTTGCCTAGTCAAAGGATTCAAGCCATTGTAGAATGTCTCAACTTGCAACCAAAGCTGTAAACCATGATGTGGATATTTTGTCAAAAGATCCTTATATCGGTTCCATGTCTCATACAAAGACACATTTTCATTTTAGAATAGTTTGAGATGTCTGTACTTAATTGTGTTGCTTTGGTTGAAGGAAACTATTTCTCAAAAACATGTTCTTTAAAGTAGTCATATGTAACAATTGAATTGGGAGGATGACTCTTCAACCATTATTTCACGTCATCCTTCAAGGACAATGGGAACAACCTAAGCCTAAGGCGGCTCACCTCGTTCCTAGCCCCGCAGACTGGGACGCGTTACTGCGTCCCGGTCTGCTAGCCCGTCCTCCTGCGGGAGGATGAGCTAGCTGTCTGGGCCCCCGCCTGACATTTTTATTTTTATTTTTTAAAAAAATTAAAATATGACCGTTGGATTGTTTTGATCCAACGGTCAGATTTACTCCAACGGTAATATTACCATTGGGGGCTGAAAAATTTTCGTTTTGGTCCATAACGGCTAGTTTTACCCATTTTCCTATAAATACCCCCTAAACACATTTTTTTTCTATCATTTCTTCACTTCAAACACTCATTTCTCTCCCTCAAACTCTCACAACTCTGAAAATTTCTCTCAATACTCTCAAATTACTCCCACTCCAATTTTCTCCCAAAATTATCGATCACAACAATGAAAATATTCAATCATTTCAACAAAATAACCCATCAAATTTTGCTAACTACGGATATTCTGAAAATAATCAATCAAAATTTTCCTCTTTCGTAAACTATCAATTCAATCCAAACGCTTCATTTTTCTCATTTTCATATCAACTCACACTTTTCAATTTTGATAATTTCCAAAATTTTACATCCAATCATTTTTCACAAAATAATCCCTTTTCACAAAATAATCCTTACATCCCCTTATTAGATAGGTGCTCAACGACGAGTTCCCAAGGGGATTCTCCTACTCTTGAAATGAACCCTCCGAGCCCACTATTGGTCTAAGCAATCTAGTTCTCGACGTCCGTACCAAATACAAAAAGTGGATCCCTTCACACGAGTCAAGTTGGCTAAGTGTTGGATCGTTATTTCTGAAGACCCCATAATGTCCAACGACCAAAACTCCAACTCTTTTTGGAAGCGGGTGGTTGCATGCTTCAACCACGGGATGAAGGCAAACGAGCAACGTTATGGGAAGACCGTTAAAAATAGGTGGCACACACTTAACAAAATTGTCACCTTATTTAACGGCATCTACAACAACATTGCTTCGACTTATTATAGCGGTTGGAGCGATGACATGATTATCGAGCGTGCACGCGCTGTCTAATTGGTTGAGGCGCAAACCCATTTCCTCCACAATGACGTTTTTTACGTGATCATCCGAAATAGAGGGAAGCATTGCCCATGGACCCCGAGACTGGTCCAAAAAGAACCAAGGTAAACGCCTAAGACACCTACACTAGCTCCAGCTCCTTCGATCTCAACGCCTCTAATTCTAGTGTCGAAGGAAAGTCAACCCAAGAGGCTCGCTCAATGGGTCGAGATAAGGCCAAAGGGGAAGAGCCAAGAACCAAGCAAAAGGCGAAACACAACGTGCATGAGAAAGGAAAGTCGACACCAAACGACGTCTCCGAAGTTGCGTCCATTTTGGACAACATGTTGTTCGAGAAAGAATTAAATCGCAAAACTTTTGAAACGACGAAAGCTAATAGAAAGAAAGAAAAAGAACAATAGCTCGAGATCAAACGAGAAAAAATGAGTATCTCAAAGATCAATATCTTAAGGAAGACATAACGATGCTCGACAAAGATACGTCGAACATGACTCTCACGACACGATGTTCGCATGAATACGTTTGTAAAAAAAATTGTGAAAAATATGGGTTGTAGTATTTTTAATTTAATGTAATATTTAATATTTTATTTGTAATATTTTAATTTTAATGTAATTTTTTTTATTTTAATTTAATTTTAAATTTTATAAATTATTTTTATTTTAATGTAATTTTTTTATTTTAACGAATTATTTTTATTTAAATGAACTATTTTTATTTTAATGAATTTGAGGTAGAAAGTATTAAATGAAATAGTAGATAAAAGTTGGAGATTAAAATAAAATTGTGTTTAGTGAAAAGCTGAGTAGGCGTTCCGCGAGACTCTTAAAATAGCCTCTAAGTAACGGATGAAAAAACTGTACGGTTAAAAATTGAAGATTTTAATAAAATAATAATAAAAATTTTAAATAGACATCTCACGAGACGACTTTAAAAATCATAAATTACTAGTAGCGTAATGACACCTTCTAACACCCCGTTTATTTTGAAAATATCACAAATATCAAGAAAACTAGCTCTGTTATCGTTGGAGTCCATATGAGGCGTCGTTGCTGAGGCTTAATCTCGAAATTGTTGCTACCACAGTCAGCCTCCAATGTGGGGGCCACTCCACGAGGTAGAAGCTTATCATAGGCCATCATAGTGCATTTTTTCTCAGCCACATTGTTGAATCCAACCAAAATCTCAACTTCACCGCCACTACTAACACCTTTTTATTTTTCCTCAACCAAAAAACTAACTACTTTTGCCCATGAAAATAGTCATTCCGAATCGGGGAAAATGTTCTTTGAATTGTAATTCGGCCTTGTCCTCTTGGTCATGCACCTAAGAAGATGATAAGAGCAAATTAACACAACCAAATGCAAATGTGAAAGTAAAAATAGCAACTATTAGCAAATCAAACAAATAAAAGAAAGTGAGCAAAGTAGTAAAGATCCAACGTTCCAAATATCAATGTTGGTACCCGACAACAACGTCAAAATCTCAACCATTCTCTTCCACGAGTATACAGATCGATATCACGTAGTAAAGTGGTCAAAAAGACCAGATTATCATACCTATAGGGATAATGTAACTACTAGTACGAAACTTCACCCTATTATTCACTCAAATCAAATTGTAAGTTTTCAAATCAATTAACCAATTCAAATCAAAGCCAAAAGAGTTAAATTCAAGGACAATTAAAATGTAAACAACTAAAGGAATGAAACAACAATACCAAACAAACAACCAAAAACAACGAAGGATAACTAAACAAGGAAAATTTAAGCTAAATGTGCAACCAATCAAGGAAAATGAGAATTGAACTAAAGAAATCCAATAAACTAAAGGTGATTATCCAATTATGATCCTCCAAGCAATCTACGAATTCGATTAGGTGAAGCTCACTAAATTGTTAACTACACTTTCTTAAGCACCAATTAACCAATCAACCGAACCTCTGTCTCTAGCAATTTTGATACATGATTAATGTTTTCACAGCTCTTTCAAACCCAACTAATTAAAATCCATTGATTTTAATTACTCAAGGCACACTAGTTTTATCTGTAGCAACTAATATGGCTCACATGTTAAACTATCAGCTTTTAAAGTGACTCCTTCTCAAGCAACCAAGTTAATCCAATTATCAATCTCTAAAATGGCCAAATCTAAAGCCAATTAGTGAAATTCTTTCTTAACAATAGTTTTAATAATATAAATGAGCAACAAGCTATCAATCCAATTCACAACTCTTACAAGAATTCACATAAGTAAATAACTCAAAAAATCTATAAAATCCGCTCAAACAAGCATAAAAAAAATCATATAATCCACAAAGCTCATAATGCAATGTATAAGGCTACTCGTAACCCATGATTCTTGAAGTCGTCTCATGAGACACCTGCTCAACGTTTTTATTGTTATTTTATTAAAGTCTTCAGTTCCTAGCCCCTTAATTTTTTCATCCGTAACCCAGATGCTACTTTAAGAGTCTCGCGAGACGCTTACTCAGCTTTCCACTAAACATAATTTTATTTTAATCCTCCAAATTTTATCTACTACTTCATTTAATACTTTCTACCCCAAATTAATCAAAATAAAAATAGTTCATTCAAAAAAAAAAAATCGTTAAAATAAAAATATTACATTAACATAAAAATAATTTTAAAAAATTAAAGATTAAATTAAAATAAAAAATTAAATTAAAATGAAAATATTACAAATAAAATATTAAATATTACATTAAATTAAAAATACTATAACCCATATTTTTCACAAATTTTTTTACAAGTGTATTCATGCAAACGTCGTGCCGCGGGAGTCATGTTCGACATATTTTTGTCGAGCATCGCTATGTCTTCCTTAAGTTGTTGATCTTTGAGATACTCTATTTTTTCTCGCTCGATCTCAAGCCGTTGTTCTTTTTCTTTCTTTCTATTAGCTTCCGTCGTTTCGAAAGCTTTGTGATTTAATTCTTTCTCGAACAACATGTCGTCTAAAATGGACGCAACTTCGGAGACGTCACTTGATGTTGACTTTCCTTTCTCATGCATGTTGTGTTTCACCTTTTGCTTGGTTCTTGGCTCTTTCTCTTTGGCCTTATCTCGGCCCATTGGGCGAGTCTCTTGGGTTGACTCTCCTTCGACGTTAGGATTGAAGGCGTTGAGATCGAAGGAGCATGAGCGTTCACCTTGGTTCTTTTTGGACCAGCCTCGGGGTCCATGGACAATGTTTATCTCCATTTCGGATGATCACGTAAAATTTTCCAAACGTCATCATGGAGGAAATGGGTTTTCGCCTCAACCAAGTAGACAGCGCGTGCTCGCTCCATAATCATGTCGCTAGTTGACAAATTTGATGGGTTATTTTGAGAAGATGATTGAGTATTTTCATTGTTAGAATCCATAATTTTGGGAAAAAAAAATTGGAGTGTGAGTAATTTAAGAGTATGGAGAGAAATTTTAAGAGTTGAGATAGTTTGGGGAAGAGAAATGAGTGTTTAAAGTGTAGAAATGAGAGAAAAATGTGTTGAGGGGGTATTTATAGGAAACTGGGTAAAATTAGCCGTTAGGAACCAAAAGGATAATTTTTCGGCCCCCAACGGTAATATTATCGTTGGAGTAAATCTGACCGTTGGATCAAAACGATCCAACGATTAGATTTTGATTTAAAAAAAGATTAATGTGTTAGGCGTGGAGCCAATGGACTCCGCGCCTGACACATGTAGCTCATTCTTTCACGTAGGGACGGACTACATCACGAGAAAGCGGTAACATGTCTTCGTAGACTGGGCTATTAACGATAGCCTCGTTCGTAGTCCGGTTACAAGCAGCCTAACATTAAAGCAAAATAAAGTGAAAGGAATGAAAGAAAAAAAAAATTGGATTAGAACTTGAAGTGAAATGAGTTCTACACTGAAAATAGTTCTCCAATCCAAAAACAGGTACTAAAAGTGGCTGCAAAGTTGGTGGGTATATGAAAAAAAGAAGATATAAAGGGTGGGTACCGTATATGTCACTAACCCTAGTATTGTAAATCACTAAAATACCCCTCCTAAAACACTATAAGACAAAATTTCTCTCATCATCAGAAGTGGACACGTCATAGACTTGGTCCTTGTTAGCTGGGAACACCATCAGTCATCAAACACACACCACGACCACGGCACAACCTATAGAAGCTAGCCACGATCATGGCTACAGACTGTAGGCAAGTCTTTCAGCAACCCCATGGTCCAGACGCCAACCACGGTCATGGTTGAGGATAGTGGCATTCAATCTTGTGTTCACAAGTTAATGTGTGGCCACGATTATGGTTTCTAATCGTGGCCTGATTTGGTTCTCCACTTCTTCATCTTCTTCCTCTCCCTTGATCTATCTCGCTAAGTCCTTGCTCTTTCCCTTTTTTTTTTTTTCAGTCAACTCTTGATCAAGTTGATGTATTTTAGCCTTTTCTTACGAAACTAACCAAACATAACCAAATTGGAAAGAATTCAATCGAAAACCAAATAAAAACATGCTAAAACATCAAGAAAACTTTACAAAATTGACATATACCATCAACCATGATTTAAAATGATGGTATTATGATTTTGGGTTCACTAGAAAATTTAAAATCGAGTTAGGTTGAGTAAAGGTTGTAAATTGACTATTCGATCGAATAAATGCTCTTTTGGGCGTTTTGAGTTGAATAAAAAAGTATGAATTGATTTTGATCTTATTGGGGTCAAATTAGAGTAAAAAAGTTGAAAAAATGAGTATAATGAAGGACATGTGTTGCCAGGGTGAATGATGCATACGTGTCATCCCAGCGGATGCATGTCTCACATTTTTTAAACTCAATGAAAACAATTTCCCACATACGCCAACCTAAAAATTTCGAACCATATTGACCCTAGGCCCTTTACACGCCCTAAAACACTCATTTTACACCAAAAGAACCTTCTCTCCACCTCTCTCTTTGTCTGTTACCATCATCACCAAGAATGGGCGCATAAACACTCACTAATCATCATCTCAATTTGTATCCTTTAATAGAACACACATTTTGATTGTTGGCGATTTCCATATAGTGTTAACAGTAACATTTTTAAACCCATTTTATTGATAATTAAATGCTATATCTTAATAAAAATTATAGGGTTTGGTGGTTGATATTGAAAGATGTGGAAATGGGCTTCTAAGTGTTTAAAAAATGCCAACTTTAGTGCCTTAGGTTGTTGAAAATTGTGACCTTAATGTGTTTTTAGTTAGTAAATATGATGTTTTAATGCTCTGAATGATTTATTATCAAAATAGATTGAAACCAAGGTAAAAAGATTGGATCTTTAATGTTGAAATAGTGGAATGGGGGACCCACATCCATTCTAAAAAGGATGCAAATCACACTCAGGAGTAAAATTTGCCCCCTGACATTTGAAAAGAAGGTAAAGATCAGATCTTTAATGATTTATACACATTGGCCCCGGAGGGGAAAGCGTCCCTCTGTTGTCAAATAAGGGATGTGCATCCATCCCTTACAAACGCAGTTCCCCTTGCCTATTTTCTCTTAATTTAATTTAATAGGTGTATAAATGCATTGTTTGAGTACGTAAAATAGTCTGCAATGTTGATAGCATCTAAAAGTATTTCAAGTAGCAGTATTTGATCAGATCAGATCAGATCAATCGGTATGATTGATCGCATTTGTGCTACTATTTGTTATTTAGTGTCTACGTGTGCACAGTTTAGTATATTGGATGTATTATATTTTCAACATATGAGTATATACTTAATTTTAAAAAAAACTAAAGTGTTTGCAATAAGAAATATTTTTGAAAGCAAAGAAAAGATTTAAATGCATAAAATGGCATTTAAATGACTTTTTTTTTAAAAAAATGGAATAAACTTTTTTTTCATATCATAACATTAGTACGAGGATGAAAGTAATCAACTAGATATGGAATTGGAAACATATACTACAACACGTGAATTGCTGATCACATATATTACAATCAAAATATAACAAAATATAAGACATAAACAAACAACTCACATCAATGATAGGACAAAAACCAATCACAAAATGGACCAAAAAACCAGCAATGAAAACCAAACAATAAAAAAATAAAAATAAAGATCCAACAAAAATCAAACACCCACACTATCACCAGAGCTCAGGCCTGAGAAAGCATTAAAACTGTTGCAAGGAGGGATGAAACCCGGCACCCGAACCATGGACTGAAAAACCAAAGTTGGAAAGCATGGCTGAACACAAGGAGGTCGAACTAATGGAGACAAAAGCAAATTTGGAGAGGAGGCACCACCATTACTAATCGAAGACAGCAACAAAGCTACAACCAACCAACACACCGAAACAATACCTCCAAAATTCCAAAAAGACTTATTAAAAAAATTCCAGAAAGAGCCGAATCTAGAATCAAAAGCAAAAGAGAAGAAGAGGACAAAATAGAAAGAAGGAGATGGAGAAGAGCAAAAGGAGAAAGACAAAGGTAAGAAGGCAGCCAAATCTGCGAAAAAAAAAAAGAAAAATTAAGAACAAAAAGAAATATGGGACTATCCGTCGGCACAAGAAGAATTGACATTGGTTTCCAATGTGTGTTAACTACAATGTTTTAACTTACACACTTTTACATATGAATTTCACTATTTAGCTTACGAGAACCTTACTCTGAGCTAATATATGCTACAATGTGATTAGCTGACGAGCTTATCTGCCCACATAATCCTTGGAAAATTGTTTCTTCTACTTGTTTGTTTCCATCAAATCACTCGTGCCACGTGGAATGTGTTTTAGCAACCCGCTGCCTCTACCAAGTCTACCATATCCTCCACGTTGATCAATCTGCGCAAAATATATGGACAGAGCCCTTCACCTGAATATAGAATTCTCCGGACTCCTCATTTCTTGTGATCTTCCAAGAACAAAGTCTCTTTCAAACAATGAACCAGAGAACTCTTGTATTACTTGTGCTTACAACATTAGTGGCTGTTGTCTCCATCATCATTTCCAACCCCAACGATCTGTTTTCACCACCAGTAATACCTTCCTCTGTTGATAGTCTACACACTTCAAAGGTTGTCCATGTCAGTGGAGCTGTGGGCCCCGAAAGCCTGGTCTTTGATCCCAACGGGGAAGGACTGTACACTGGCGTTGCTGATGGCAGAGTTCTAAAATGGTTAGGAGAGGGTTCTGGGTGGATTGAATTTGCCACCACCAGTGCGAACAGGTAATAATTTAAAGACCTTCGAATGGGTTGGCTTTGATTTCGAATTATGTGGGTGCCAATTTTTTCTTTTTTTTTTTTCTTTTGCTGATGCATTTGTGGAAGTTCTTTGGCCCCTGTAGTTTCAAGATTTGGGTGTATTTATTGCAACTAAATGTTATAATGATTTTGAAAAAAATTGGTTTGATGAAATCCGTGTGCATGTGATGAAAGCTATGATTTATTCGTCCTCAGTTTCAATTTTATGCTTACTGATGATGAATCCCATCTATGTTCTAGTTCCTTGGTTTGGCAATAAATTAGACAAGTTAAGTGCATATGGTTAGAGAAAATGAAAAAAAAAAGTCTCTTCTTTCACTTTGATCAGTGGAAAGAGATGGAAAAGGATCAAATGTATGACTTATCTTTAGCCACTCTATCTCATGGCCTCAAATAAAGTAAAGCATTGCGATTATTGTTGATTGAGATTTAATTTGTACCCTTTTTTTTGTTTAGTTGATTTTTAACATTTCCTAAATCTTCTAACTACGCTTAATGTCGCTTAGGTTTATCAATTACAGTTGTAGTAGATTTGGATTTTTAAATATTTTGGCGATACCGTCGGTATTCTTGTCATCCAATTGAAGGTATCAGTGTAACATGTAATCAAAAAATGATGTGCATTTTTTCTCTGTGCCTCTATAGTTATATACTATCGCACTTGTAGTTGGTCCGACTTGCTCAATTGAAGAGAAATTAATTTCCTGCTGTTACTATTATGATGAATGCTTATTTCTCAGATTAATAAGCAACAAACACTGGAATTAAAGTTGCCATAATGTTTTTCATTTTTATATGTTTCGAACTGATACACTCTGTAACATTTTTAATCGTAGAACTTGCTTTGCTTCATTTAAGGACCACCTGTTGTGTTACTATCTTACTTTTGTTTTCCCACTACATACACATTATGCATAAGGAAAAGAAAAAGAAAGAGGAGAAAAGAAAAGAAAGTTCCTCCAATAATCAGTGTGTGAATGCAATTAGTTTCTATTTAATGAACTTGTTTCATGATCATAAATAGCGAAAGAGTACAGGCATGTTCCAATTAGGTTGTTTGCTATCCAACCTTTTTGATTTGCTGCATTGATCAGTGATACAGCATAAAGCATCAAATGTCATCATATTTCTGTTTCCTACAGCATATATGATCGTTGCAGTGTGGTTCAATTTGACTGCTTGTATAATTGCTTTGAGCCTATTGGAAAATGTGTTGCTGGTGTTGTTACCCAGTCAAAATGTGTTGATTGTGGATTAATGCCATAATACTTCAATGTGCTCGGCCCAACAATGGCAGTTTTTGTTGATATTTCTTGATGTATTGTTCTTAATAGCTAATTAAAATTTGTGATGTGTTGAAACAAATTACGTTTACCCATTCACAGTTTTACTTTATTGATATTTCTTGGTATAATGTCCTAATTTAGCTAATTAAAATTTGTGATGTGCTAGAACAAATTGCATTCGCCCATTTGCACCAGAATTGGAGCATGTGTGTGGAAGACCACTGGGTCTAAGGTTTGATAAGAAAACTGGGGATCTCTACATTGCTGATGCTTACCTTGGTCTTCAAGTTGTTGGTCCAACTGGAGGATTGGCGGTTCCCATTGTCACTGAAGTTGAAGGCCAGCCACTGCTATTTACCAATGATTTGGACATTGATGAGCAAGATGCTATTTACTTCACCGAGACAAGTATAGTCTATCAAAGAAGGTAACTTGCGACTATTCCTTCTTGAGGTATGAAGGTTGTTTATAGGAAGTTATGGTAATAAGATAATTTGTTTGTATGAAGTTCTAGTAGTCAAACAATTCGTTTGCATGAAGATTTAATGATAAGATAAATTTATTGTGGGATTCAATGTTTTCTTATGGGAACCCTGATATTGACACTGAATTGCAACATTCTTTCAAATTTGTCAACTGCTTTTAGGCAAAATTGCATAACTGATCATC
>CAODLS011710195.1:0-13629 GCA_948243855.1 Flueggea neowawraea | reverse complement strand
AGAATAGAGACCAACTTTACCAGCCAATGAATCGAATCCGGTTTGGCTGGAAATTTCTTGTATGTTCTCCAAAGGCCTGTGAACCCTCCCTGCAATCACTCTGCACACTATCAGAGCTTTTCTGATAGAAGGGTCTTCATGAAATAATTCAATAGATTCAAATGCTCTTCCACTAGTTGAAGTTGTGAATACACCTACTCCTTCTTTCAGCTCCATCTTGGCTGAGAATCCATTTCGAATTATTCGACAAACACAGCATCGATCAGATAAACATAGACTTGAAGAACCATTTAATCCAAGAGAGCATGCCACTGTAGTTCCATAGAATCTTAACAGTTCATTTCCATCGGCTAGGCACCGAGGATGTTTCTTTGGGAGCTTGCTGGCCTTAATTTTCACCATTTCCCTGTATTCTTCAAACCGGGCTAGAGTCTTTTGCATATTGTGAACTTTCAATACTCTTTCAATTCGACCACAGTGGTTTTCGCTCTTCAACCAGCTCGTCCGGCATAAGATTTCAACAATTTTTCTCGAATAGTCTCCTTCCACAAGTTCAGTGAATGTCACAAGTAGAAACACAATGAGCTACTGAAAAAATAACTACTTTAATACCATATGCATGTTCTAAGCTACATTTAATTCTGAATTCTCAAAAGGAGAAACACAAGTTCAGTTACTCTGAATTCTCAAGAACAGCAAAGCACCAGTTGATCGACAAATAAATTTTCATAACAAAGCTAGCAAGAAACTTAATACCATATGCATGTTCTACGCTGCATTTAATTCTGGCAATTTCAATTGAATTTTGCACAGAAACACTTTTGTCTGAAACAAATGCTAGACAATGTAGAAAACTCAGATAATTCCTGTGAAGCCTAAAATATTACCCAAAGCTTGAAAAGGACATATCTTTTCTCCATTACCAGTTACCACAAATTACTAGGTGATCGCATTTCTAAAATTGATAAGGCTAAATCTATTTGCTCAAATTTTTGGTTAGTGGTTGAATGCATGTGATAGCACCATGAACATTACAAAAAATGTTGCAGAAGCAAACGACAAATTTGCTCAAATTTGACACAACTATGCCTATAAAATGATTAAATCCCATGAATACTAAGATTGAAATGAGTCTAGTGAAATACCAGCATGCTTGGAGAGATGGTGATTTTCAGCAGCTTCCCACTTGCTAAATTGCTCTCCACACTTATGACAACTGATTGTAGAAGATGCATTAGAATCAGTCTCAAGAGAGACCCTGGAACTTGAATTACCTCCATTGATAAGACCACACCCTCCAAGGCCTGACCCTTCTCTCTGTGGTAAAGGAAAAGGAAACTTTCTTGAAGCGCTAGTTGAGTTCTTAAATGAAGGATTGAAATAATGCATCGTTGGGTGTCCTCCAGGCCCCGGTGTTCCAGGTCTTAAAGTACCAACATAAGTGGAACCACCGCCACCGATGCCAACGCCGCCATTGCTAACATTATTAGCACCAGTTCCAACCCCTTCTTGGAACCCACCAAAACCAGTAATTTTAAGCTCACACCTTGAGTTACTCAAAATTACTTCATGGGTTATTGGGTTAAGAAACTCACTACTCCCTATGGATCTTGGACTACAACTTGGTGGCTTTTCCATGTGCCTCTTGCTTCCATGGATGACATCTTTTAGATTTGCTATAGACCTTGAACACCCTGACCTGCCTACTTTTCTTGTCAAGATTGTGCTCAAATGTTTTCTTGATTTTGGGTCATGAACATCTGATGGCTCTGATTTGCAATGCAAAGATTTCTTCAAAGAGAACCACACTGTTGGCATGCTTTACAATCCCTTGTTTCTCTCTCCCCTGGAGCTTTAAAGATCAAAAAGCTATCAACTTGATGCTCTCCATTTCACAATTCTCAAAAAGAAAAGCACTTTACACTAGCCTTTTCAGAGCTGTTTCCACCATGAAAGTTGAAAAGAAGTATCTGAATAAATGTACACCATTAATGGAGTCTCTACACTACACTCTGGTATATTTTATACAGTTGTATTACTACAACGAATGCTCTCCTTAATTGTTTCCTTTTCTACTTTGAGAGAAACAAAAAAAAAGAAGGCATTACTCATAACAAACCAAAGTAATGACAACTACAAAGATGCGTTTTTGCTTGAGAATTGAAAACGAAGAACCAAACTTTCTTGTTTCAAGAAACACTTACCTTATCTAGAAACCTGGAACTTAAAAGTACAATGTTGGTTGTTGCTGTTCTGCATATATATTACAGAATAAGAATTGAGAGCCACAAAACTATCATCTCATTTTAAACAGAATTTGGAAGTTTAAGAAGAAAGAGAGGGGGAAAGAAACAAATGTAGCTATCTAAACTAAATAAATTGTAAAGGAAGTTGAAATATTATATACAGGGAAAATATTTTCCAATTTTTTAAGGTTTGTCCATATTAATAGTTTAGTCCAGCGTATTTGGGATGTGGTATGTGGTATACACAATTTTTTTAAATTTAAAATTATATGGTATTTAAATTTTTTTATTAGTGGTTCATCTTTAAATCTATTAATAAATTTTTTGATTTATCGTTATGATTTATTTTAAATAAAAATTTAAAAATAAAAATAGATTTAAATCTATTTTATCAAACAAGAGATATATGAATCCTATTTTATTAGACAAAAATTTATTCTCAGTCATTCCAGCCACGAAAATCCAATTGCATATATCAAGCATACCCACAACCATTCTTCACAAGTTTTAAAAAAAGAGAGTAAACCCACAAGTTCTTGTACACAATTACATTAAAAAATTTAAAAATAAAAAGGAAAAGTCATAAATAGAACAATTCTTCATAAGTTTTTCTCGACATAAGACATAAGAAAAACTGCAAAAACGCAGAAAAGAAATGCAAAAATAAGTAGATCTCTAGCATGATTTGGAGCATATCGTAATTTAAAGGAGCTTGATTCAAGTCGACTTCAATTCGTCAATATGCAAGGCCTCGAGTTTGTCTTCAGATTTGGAACAAAACTTGAAGAACAACTCACAATGTCGTCTGGTTTAAAGAGAGAGACACCATATGGGTTTTGGGTTAAGACAATGAATGGCCATGACAAAAAAAAAAGAAGTCTTTTTGCATTAAAGAAAGAAAAAAATACTGAAGATAAGTTCAGTAATAAGATTTGTAAGAAAGAGGAAAAGAGAGAATTTATTTTGGAATAAAAACCTAGAAACCATTTTTTCTGCTATTAAACCCAAAAACCATTTCTTTTTTGTTGGAAAAAACGGTCCGTCAATGACGGGTGAACCAAACCGGTCGATCAAGATGTGAACCGGGACCGTGAATTGTGACCAATTGATAAGCCCAATTGAGTTGGAAGTGGAATGAGTCCATTAGGCCCATTTGATCTCCTATAAATAGAGTGAGGGAGGAGAGGAAAAAGTAGAGAAAGGGAGAAGGAAAGGAAAGAAAGAAAAGAGAGGAGGAGAAGAAAAGAAAAGAAAAGAAAAAAAAAAGGAGGAAGGGAGAAAATGTTTCTCCCCTCCCTCATCCCTCCCTCCATCTTCCTTTCTTCATCTCCTCGCACCGTGAATCGTCTGTCGATGGTGTCGATCCTCGTGGCATCTAGACTACGAACGAGCTGGGCACTCTCGTCGACTATCCGACTGTGGTTTGCTCACGAGACCAACATTTAAATCTGGTTCTGCAGCTGCTGTCTGCTGCTATGCTTCCATCGGAATTGAGATAGGTAACTTGAACCGCCTATTTTTTATACTGTTTATTTGTTAAACGAGTACCCGATTCCTTCATGTTCTTTCATCAAACCCAGAAACCATTAAACCTATAAATTGTTTATGTTCTTTCATTCTTCTTTGTTATGGTTCTGAGAGAGACAGAGATAGACGAGAAAGTGGCTTATTAACTTTTCAGAATTCTTACAACCTAGAATTGATGTTCTTCTTTTCGGAATAAAAGCCTATATTCAAAACCCACCGAAACCCATGAAATTTATCATCTTCTTCTTAGATCATGAAAAATCATGTTTTACTCATTATCTCTCTCTCCCCCTCCCTCTCTCTCTTTTTTAAGTGAGTGACACTAAATGGATTCTTTTCCCAAATTGTTGTGTATGTTTAGATCGAGAAAAGGAGATGCTTATGGGATTTGTTCTAATTATTTTTTGGGTTCATTGATAGGTTGATGGTGGTGAAAAGAAAAAGAATAGGGGGAAGAGGATTTGATGAGAGAGAAGCAAAGAAAAGAGTCGATTTTGAGAGATAGAGAGAGGAAATATGTTTGAAATGACGATGGGTTTTGACTTTAAGGGAGTTATTTCTGTTAACACCGTTAGTTAAAAATACATGTGAAGGATTAATGTGCTTTCGAAAAAAATATGAGAACTGATTTATCAATTAAACCAGATTTTATGGACTCAGAAATTATTTTTTTATTTATATAAGAAATTAATAAATGTTGGAATCTCTCGGCGTTGGACTTGAGGTTGGAGAAGAGGACAACCCAACAGCATGAAAAACCATCCTCAGTAATGGCATTAATAAATGACAGTTACTGAGTATGTGAAGAACCAACTCAAGTGATAGAGGATATACTGGACACTACTATCATTTCATTTCATATCCCATTCTTCTTATTTGCTACTTTTCGAATTGTTCATTTTCATTTAGAAAAGAATTTTCTTTGAGTTCAGGCTTAATATGAGTTTTAAATTTTTTATACATCATGTTAAAAAAAAATTATGCATGAAAAAAGAGGTCAAAGAGGAATATGTTTGCTTGAATAATTTTGGTTGCAATTTTAAGTATTTATGATAGTTTTAGACGAAAAAGGTTAACATGTTGATTTGATTCTGGAAAAATGTGTCATTTTTTATACTTCTTAATCATGTAATCGGCTTCATTTATCTTGAAATAACGGGCACATAAATATATTTGACATACTAAATAAAAGATTACGAAGAACTAATGTTGTAGATGTAGCGAAAACAAACATAAGAGCAGTATCTAGTATCTATATTGGTGTTACAAATACACCAAGGTCGACAATGACAAAGATGCAAAATTGATCTGCAATTTAGATGCTCTATGAAGATCTAGACAAATACGAAACTCCTTTTTCTTTCTTACATGAGGTTGATGCCTTCTGCCCTTTATTTACCGAAGTCGGCTCTACCAATTCGTTCTATAGTTTAAAATTAGTGTGACGAAATAATTTGTAGTCGCATCAAACGGGAAATGTAGTTTTTTAGTTTCACTAAATCTCATAGACCCCATAACTAATTTACTCAATTATAATAAAGAGAGTACAAACTTAGTTTTTATCTTTAATCGTACTACTTCTCTATTGTCAATATACGTGGTGAATGTCGACTAGTCAAACCGGTGTTATCAATTGCAAGAGATTCCTAACAAGAAGTTTGGGACTAATAATGGGAACAATTTGCATTCAGGGAGTGATGGAAACTATTTTAGGGGGGTAGTGTGAATTTTTTCCGTAAGAAAGAAGAAACATGAAAGTGAAAGGCCCTCATTATGTGAGAAATTTTGTATTTAGTACCTTTTCAGTTTTCACTTGCAGGACATACCACATTTATTAACTGGACCACACTCTAGTGTCCATGTGCCATGTTCTATTTGGGCAATTCGGAGCATATTTACCTAAGATGAGATAAAATCAATCCAAACATCCTTATCATGTTTTTCCATTATTTAATTCTCTGTATAATAACACCAAAGAACAATCACATTTTGGCTATAGGTAGCTTTCCAGCCTTTCCATTTTTCTTTCAAGTAAAAAGGCTTGATCTTATATTTGGAAAATTAACTGTTCCATCTCTAATGTTTAGCAAAATACATGAGTGCATCCTCATGTTTTAAAAACCCAATATGTCGTCCTTGTGATGTATTTTTGGCATAGCGCTTTTGTCCCTTCGCTATTATTGTTCCGTTAAGAATTGTTGATATGCCCACAAATATAATGTAAGATAAAAAGATTCACTCACAAAATAATATATCACTAATTTAAAACAAATGATTAAAAAATATACAAGACAATATTATTATATTCACACAACATAATATAAAAATTATAATTTACAACTGAATGTTTTTAATGAAATAGTAATGTGATAAGTTATCACTTGAAGGTTGTTAGATTATATAAAATATTTGATGTTTATTTATATGGTTGGCTTATTTTTAATTTATTCTTTGATCAATACAATTTATAGTTTGAATAATTTATCATATACGGTTGCCTAAATATATAACTTGTATTTATATGTAGGATCATAACACAAACTAAATATCATGAAAATTAATTTATAAATTCTACGACTAATTTGTTGCGAAAGATTTCTTAAAAAGTTATTCTCGTATGTTAGTTCTATGCTAAAGATCACTTTAAAACTAAAGGATGTTGGTATAAATGACTAATGAGGTATTGTTAATCATATCATATCATGTATATAACTAATAAGGTATTTTCGTAATCAATTTTTAATTTCTTTATGTCAATAGTATATGAATGAGTTTTACATACAAAAATTTTGCTCGAAATATTTTAGTTATAATAAGTTCTTTGAATATTAGACTATAATATAACTTCTCAATAATAGCATCTCATTCTAGCTACAAAAAAAATACAATATCTAGCAAAATATATTTATAGTCTTATTCTAGTTATAAATCAATTTATTTAAAAATGAGAATTTATTTATCTTCAAAAATCTCTCTCCCTCTCTCTCTCTAAGTTCTTTGAATATAAGACTAGAATATAACTTCTCAACAGTAACATCTTATTTTAATTAAAAAATTATAATATCTAACAAAATATATTTATAGTCTCATTCTAATTATAAATCAATTTATTCAAATATGATAATTTATTTACTTTAAAAAACTCTCTCTCTATTTATAGATAGATAAGTTATTTCTTATCTATGTATAGATAAGCAATAACTTATATATATATATATATATATATATATATATATATATATATAGATAGATAAGTTATTGCTTATCTACTCTCAATGTTCACTTTCTACATTGTAAAGTAAAGATATAGATAACACAAATAATTGACTGTCAGTTCTAGTATGTAAAGGCTGACTCCATTAGAAATAAAAAAATGTGGAAGCATCATCTTGATTCCGTAGCATGTTTGTAGTCTTTCATTGTGGATGAATAAAAGTTGCGACTCACTTAGGATTTTGACCGCTAAGCATTAGATGCATGGAAATTCTTGTGAAATTATTTTAATGCTTCATACATATATATATATATATTACCTTATGAGTCTACTTTTATAATTATATTTTCTTTCGTGTCTTTTAATATATTAAAATTTTTAAAATGTCTAAATATATAAGCAGTTCTCTCATGCACTTTTTCTCTCCTCACTCACCATTTCTCCATCTGTCCTTCCTCTCCTTCTTCGCCTCTCTCTCTTCATTCTCTCACCACCTCCCTATTTGCTTCTCTCTCCTCACCTCTCCTTCTCCCGCCTCTTGTCACCTAGAACCTCCGCCTCCTCGTCACAAGCAGCCTCACAAGCCGTCGTTGTCCACTGAAACGGAGCGAGCGAGAAGCAATGGAAGAGAGACAATGACAATGAGGAGCGTCGAAGAAGAGTGAACCCTTTATTTATTTATTTTTTTATATGTGTTTCTATGGTTGCTTTTCTCACCCTTTATTTAATTATTTTTTTACGTGTTTGTATGTGATGTTATTAACTTAGTCTGATGTGGGTTTCTTTATCTTTTTGGTTCTTCGATTCTGTTGCTTTTGAAGTTTTGATTCGACTTATTTTTCTTTTGACGAATTGTCTTTTGTGTTGGTACTGATTTAATGTGAGTAAAAATTCAAACTTTGTTGGATGTTTAGTGTGTTTGAGCTTCTTGTTAGGTTGCTGGACTTGATATTGTAACTCATATCGAGTTGAGTCACAAAAATTGTGTTGGCCTCTATTAGTAGGTTGTGTCATGATGAAATTGAAATGTTGAAATATTGCTGTGGAAAAACTGAAAATAGAAGTGCTATTTCTTTTTTTTTTTCCTTTGAATTACCAGATGTTAAGTTTATGAGGTAAATCTATTATCATCTTTTGATATTGAAATTGCTTATGTTTCATTGTCCTTTTATCTATTGCTTTTCCTACAACACAAGTTAAATAGAGGCAACCGTGACAAAGTCGAGCAGTTCATGACCATAGTTGGAGCAAGGTAAACAAGATACTATAATAGGAACTACAGTTTTTCTTGCATGTCATGTTCTAATGGTAGTTAATTGGTTGGCTAGTTGTCGTGGAACGAGAAAATTGCTCTCCAGGCTTTAAAGGCCAGTGACTGGCATCTCGAAGGAGCATTTGATGTGTTTTACAGTCAACTCCAAATTAAGAACTTCGCTAATTCTAGACATTTGGAAGAGCTATATAATAGAGATAATTTAGTATTTTTGTTTAGATTAGAAAATGGTGTTTGTTAGATTGATATGGGAATGGTATCAGAAAATTTGCAATTTACTTTTCAGTTTTGAATAATTTCAAGTAATTAAAGATGACTTTATCCTGTGCAGTAGGGAAGAATCAGTAGCAATGTCCTTTTTGTAGTCATTCCAAATTTGGTGACATGTTTCTCAACTGCAAGATAAACTCAGAAAAAAGTATTCAGAGTGCTTGTAGAAAGTTTGGTACTTTTTGATTGAATCACCAGTGGACGGCATGAAAGTGGAGAAAAATGAGATTTTGAACTTAAAAACAGCACTAACCAAATATTCTTTGATGATGATAAACCCTTGTCTTATGCTCATTTTGTATAATTGACCAAATAAATTTAAAAATATTTGTGAGATGTACTTATTTTGTGTAAGCAGTTGTTGGTGGTGTACTCATTTTGTACTCAAGTTTTAGTGATCAAGATGATTAGTCGATACTCATTTTTGTATGCATTTGTTTGTTATAGTTGGTTTGTTCTTGTTTTGTACCCGTTTGTATTCGATTTAATCTCGTTTGCACTCGTTTTGTACTCGCTTTGTTCTCGTTTACACTTGTTTATACTCAGTTTGTTTTTATTTTATACTCATTTTTATTTCAGAAATAATGAGAACAATTTGTTCTCTTGTTGTACTCATTTTCGTATTTAAAAAAATGAGACCAGTTTGTTATCGTTTGCAGTCATTTTTTGTATTTGGAATAATGAATTGTTCTCGTTTTGTACTTATTTTCGTATCTGAAGAAAATGAGAACAATTGGTTCTCGTTTTGTACTCATTTTGCAGTGTGATCAAACTTTTTAATGCATGGTCAATTTCCTGATGCGTGGTCAACATGCAGTCAAACTTTTGACGCATAATCAAAAGGTGGTTAAAAAGTCAAAATTAGCCATCTTTGAAATTGCGTTAAAAGGTTGGTGGACATTTCTATAGACATTTTGAATGTTTTTGCATTTAAGAAATTTAAATTGCTTTTTAATTTTTTTTTCTCTACACAGTAAAATGCGAGTATTATCTATACCTATATTCATACTCAGTCAAAGTGAGTAAGACCTACGTTAATTGGATACGGGTAAGATTTGTACCCGTTGAGTCGCATATAAATTGCCATCTCTATTTGGTCATGAGAGGTGTATAGCGAATTTGAATCAGAAGAACAATGACAATGAGGGAGTCTCTGATTCATATATGAGAGTGTAGAGGACTTTTCTCTCGAAACTGTCCAAAAAGTTTAATGGTATGGACGAACTATTGGTTTTTCAGAATGTGAGGACACACTAGTATATTTCACTAGACCTCAACGATGAAATAATTAATCTCTCTTTTTATTTTAAAGAGTAGTTTAATATGATTAATTTATCATAAAAATATCGGAAATTAAAACTATTTTGAATGGTACTTCTAAGATTCTAGCGAGAGCATTTCAAAAAAAAAATTTCTAGTGAGAGAAAATACAGGGAGACAGATCAAAATCATGAGAACTAAATTTGTATTAATTATAAATCAAATAAAAGTAAATTTAAATTCAGAAAGTGAAAATCACTTTTTGTTTTGTTTAGATCATACATATTCTAGAGGGTTTTTTATTCTATTGAAAAAAAATTTAGAGTATTTATTTTCAGTATTTTAGATTAGAATATAGCAGAGAAAAAGAATATAAATGATTTGAATCATTATACTCTCTTTATCTCATAATGATAAATATTAACCATTTTTTTACGAAAATAAAGAAATAATAATTTTAATAGTTAAACTTATTTAATTTTATATTTTTTATTTATATTCTTGAGTAAATATGTCAATAATTCAGAATCAGTTGAAAAAAAAATAAATTATATAAAGACAATAATAAATATAATTAATCATAATATATATAAATGTACAGCTGTAAAAAAAAATTGTACACTTTTATCCTTCTTTTTTATTCATAAATACTTATAAGCTCTTTTGATAATTTTATCAATTAGATTGAAAATTTATATTAGCATAAAAAAAGTTGTTATGGAGTTAGATTTCGTTTATCTATAACAATTATCTTAAATATAATTGTGAATACTGTAAAATTTAAAATACAATAGTTTTAGATAACTACAATTAAAATTAAGCATATCAAAAGTTGTTATGATGCAGAATGTTATGTGGTCCCTCAACTTCTAATTCCGATTTGACTCTTAAATTTAATTGATAATTTGTATTTAAATTTAAATAATTTTTAGATAATAATTAAATTATTAATTCCAACGAACGAGAGTTTGATATGTTGTGATTTCTAATTTTTAAAATAACGCCATTAGCTAATATTTGATTATATAATGTTATACAATAGAAAAGATATTTTTTGGCATGAAATTATATTTTTAAAAACAGATAATATTTTTTTATTTTTGAAAAAAAATTGTGATAAAATTAATAATATCTTGATTTTTTAGATTACTATACCCTTATTTACTTTTAATAATTACAAATGTATACATGTTTGTTTTTAATAATTAGAAATCTTTTAACCTTTTAAAATAATTTGTAATTATCTTAACAATAAATCTAAAATTTATTTGTTCCAAAAAATTTAATAATCAGTATTTATCTTAACAAAAAAATCTAAACTTTATCTTTTAAAATTTAAATTTAAACTTTATCTATTTTGAAAAATATGTATCCTATTTTCAAATTTATTCTTTGTCACAAAAGATTAAAATTTAATATTATTATTGGAATATCATTTCCTTCTCTATATATAACTTGAGTATCTGATACTAAAGGTTAAGTACGTTCTATTTTCTTCTCTAGCTTTTATACAATTTCATTCATTTTTTATGCAGTATAAATTATTTTAATGTGTATATTTTACACTTATGTGCTCAAAATTCTTTGCACATATTGTTTTTGCTTTTGATTTAATATTATTCATAATGAACTTTTTCATTCATCTGAATACTACTTTATTGAAATTATTGCTATTGGAAGGTTCAGAATTAATTCTATATGATTTCACGTAGTCAATCAATGCTTAGATTATAATATTAAAGCAAAAGTATGACAATTTTCAATGGTTGTGGCAAAAACTCCACTTAATGTACATAAACGAAAAGATTATGCAATGGCATTAAATATTTATTTTTTATAGGAAATAGAATTGTTCTATTTTTTTTTTTAAATCAGAATTGTTCTATTTTGAAATTGCATTTCATTGTCCGACGAATATAAGTGTTATTCTTTATATTATTAACCTCAATTTTTTTCTTCAAAAAACGTATATTGATTCATTTATGCAATCGTTATGCACACTTTTATTATATTGATACTTCAAATTTTATTCTCTTTATCTATGGCATTATTTTAATTTTTATGTAATTCTCTAAATTTAATTCTATTTGTCTTATACTCTACTGCTTACCAAAGTATATACACCGGCCATCGCAATCCAAGCATACAAGACTCATTGCTCTATATTTTAGCAATGCAATTAAAACCCACAATCAGAAATTAAAACTTCATTACTCCTTCCCAAATTTGTAGCCACAAAATACCTATTAAAAGAAGAAAAAAGGGAAGAGACCATAATTCTCTTCCTCTTCTTATGGATAAAAATCAACCCACATATTCAAGTCAAAATCCCCTACTTCTTCATTGTTTTCCATTCACAATAAGAAGATAAGTTGTTTTTAATAATTTCAAATATATTATTTTTTAAAATAATTCACAATTAGCTCAATAAAAAATTTAAACTTTATACGTTTTGAAAAATCTAATAATCTATAATTATCTTAACAAAAATCTAAATATATAAAAAAAATCTTTATCGTTATCAATTTTTCAGTTTTTAGTATCATGCTATTTATAGTACCAAGTTTTCAAGAAGCTCTATTTCAATGGAAAATGTTTTATTTTTTCGGTATTTGCGTCTCTTTGGTATCCTCGAGGGTAAGTTTCTGGTGTTTCCTTATAATTTTTGAGTTGTCAATCTATTATATAATTTCATTTAATTGATGTATTTCTCGGAGTTTTCGTTTTCATGTCTGCTCAGGGGTAGGTTTTCTGGTTTTCTCTTAGGCATGCATGTTCATTATATTTGATATTCATAATTAAATCAATCCTTTCTATTGTCACCAATAGAGATTGACACTAAAGACGTAGACCAATCATCTCAACTAAAGAAACGAATTAGGAAGGAGAAGGATTGATTTTTTTTTTTTAACAAGAATGATGCTTTAATTGGCCTTTTTATTTCGAGTATTGAACGATAATTTAGTTCTTAATCTTTTTAAAATTAATTATTCTTTTTGTCACGGCAATTTCATGTTTTGATTATTATTATTTTTCCTACTCTATTTTTCTTATTTAATTAATGTGTCTTGTACTTAAAATATTTTTTTAATATATTTTTGTATTTAATAATTTAGTTCTATTATGTTGGAAAATGCGGTTCGCCCATGACCGGTGAACCGAACTCGGTCGGTCGAGATGTGAACCAAGACCGTGAGCCGAGACCAATTGGAAAATCCAATTGAGGAGAATCAAACTCTGTTAGTCAAAGTGCGAACCGGAATGTGAACCGATGTCAATTGGCAAACCCAATTGAGTTAGAAATGAAATGGGTTAGTTGGGTCCATTATTCCCGTTAGCCCATTTGGAAGGTTATAAAAGGAGTTTTGCTCATTCCATTCTTATCAACTCCAAAACCGAGAGAGAGAGAGAGAGAGAGAAAGAGAGCTCTCCACCGGGAGAGAGCGAGGCTCGGCCTCCTGTCCCGAGTCCTGCATAGATCACGTGTGACATTTAGACTACGAAACAGCCAAGCATTCCCGTTGACATTTCAACCGTGGTTTGCTTGTAAGACCAACATAAAACTGGTTCTGCTCCGCTGCTAACTTCCATTGGAATCAAGATTAATAAGTCAAATCTATTTATTATACTGTTTATTAATTAACCGGTATAAAATTCCTTCGTATTAAAATAATATGATCCATCATAGGTTTCACAGTTGACCATACCAGATACACCGAATAATATGATCCAATAAAATCTTTGCTCTATCATTGATCTAAGCAAGAAGACAAATACAAGTTAAATTTAAAATGGTTTCCATCACCTTCGGTCACAATCAATCAAAATTTTTCATATGG